>JAMJFZ010000624.1:0-63523 GCA_026225945.1 Cricetomys ansorgei
GTGTGTGCCCATAGGCTCCCTCCGTGGGGCCTGGACATCGGGCCCTGCACAGGCCAGAAGAAAGCAGAAGTCAGCTAGAAGAGGAAACCCCTGGACCCCTGCTCATCTCTGAGAGGGCAGGAAATGAGCAGGAAGCAGGCAGACAGTGCAGTCCTTCTGTCCCCATGTGGTCACACAGGTGCCTTAAGAAGAGGGAGAATGGAAAACACAACTCCCAGAGCCAGGGCCCCAACAGAAAGAAGGCTGTGACGAGTCCCACTGTCCCCACCCAGCTCAGAGACCATGAAACACAGTAGCCAGCAGCTGTTTGTCAGAACACAGGGAGCAGGCCATGCCTCAGCCCAGGTGTGTTCTCAGTGCAATCACGTCCTGTAAGTTAAAACCTCAGCCATTGCATGATAGGTCTGTTCTCCAAGACAGCAGGACACACATGTCCTGGATCTGTCTGTGAAAATTAAATGAAATTTGATCGTGAAGTCAGGAATTGTATTCTAGGTATTTCCTGTCAGCTGACAGCAATGAGCCATGATGGACAGTTTTAGCCCTTCACATAATTTCTGGGAGTAGATGATCTGGGACTGGGACTGTGTGTTCATTACTTTCGTCATTTCTAGCAGCGTTGAGGTCTCTCGTTCCCATCTCAGGACCTTCTGTGTGGAGTCGCCGACGGTGACCACAGGCACGCTGAGAAGAATAAAGTAAGGCGCGTGTCCACCAAGAGAACAGGGAGGTTTGTCTTTCCCGTTGGGCATGTACGCAGCACCGTTTTCACTGCTGTTGATTTTAACACCGTGTTTGTGGCTGTCATGTTCTGTGCGGCAAATAAAATTCTGCACGAGATGCAGCTTACAGCAGGTTTTGGGTGAGGTTCCTTAATTAGGAAAAAAAAGGAATTCTCCTGTACAAACAGATTTGTATAAAGAACATTAAAGTTAACTGCACAGAATTTTAGCCTGATATAAACCTTTTTAAAATCACACTGTAACTACCCATTGTCACACTTAGTTCAGGGCTTATGGACTTATAGCAGCTTAGACATTCAGTGATATGATTTGTATCCCCTGGAAACCATGCACTTGCCTTTGTCTATTGAAATATGTACAAATAAGAAGCAGCCATCAGCCAACATCAAAGAGTCTCCCCAGCCACAGATTCTAACTCAGTCCTACCTTGGCCTAATTTTACCTCCTCTTCAGAGCCCTGTTGAGTTGCCGGGGCTGGCTCTTGGTCTATATACACCTTACAAGAGTCAAATGAACAGCTTGAGTCAGTTTGAAAGTTTGAAACGTGGATATGTCTGAGAGGTAAAAGTAGTGTGTACTCTCCCTATGTTACATCAAGACAGAACCTGAAAAGTTTGGAGACCCTTGTATTTTAGAAGCTGGGTCATTTGAGTTCAGAAGGTGAGGAGAGGAGACATTAAGAGGTGACCCAAAGGTTAGAAGTTCAGCTGCAGTCAGAGTGCACACTCTAGGCACCCAGCCATGGACAGTGTGGTCTAATTTTGTCAGTAAGTATGCAACAGGCCAAAAGAAAGGCCACAGTTGGTTGCCCTGGACCAAAAGGGCATGTCTCTCCTTTTCTGTAATGTAGAGAGGGGATGAGTGAAATCTGGAAAGTGTAGGGCTGGGACCTGGACAAGAGATTGTCCAAGCTTACAAAAGTGTTTGGTAGTGGGCAACGAGGAGTGGTTTATGTGAGAGGCCAAGGGCTTCCTCACATAAGGGGGCTGGAGAGAAGAGAGGAAGGAAACTAAGAGGGTACGAAGCTAGCTATCCTTAAGAATCCTGGGATTTCTTCTTTGGTAGACACTGAAAGCAACTGGATTTGATGTTTCCTTTCTAGGGGTAATGGCCTTGTGAGTTAGAGTAATAGTTCCAGATAAGATACCCAAGGAGTGTGCCATTCTACCTTAGAAGGAGAGATCGATCCTATTTGCCAACAGGACAGAAATTTAGTAAAATGGAGGTGTTGGCTTGGTTAATTTGCAGAGACTGATTACAAAGGTGAAGATCTTCTATATATTGTTTAAGCTTGTATTTGGGATGAGACCAAGAGACTATGTTAGAGGCTTAGAGCTAGACCAAATAATTGTGGCCTGGAACCCTTGGGGAACAGTCCAAGTGAGTTGTGTAGAAAGATGAATGTCTAGGATTGTCCAAGTAAAGACATATTTATGATTGGGGTTTGGAGGAATAAAAAAGAAGACATACTTGAGGTCTAGGAGAAAGAAATGGGAGGTTTGGGGCGGGGTGGAGAAGAGAGTATTAGGTATTTTGGGTGAAGGAGAACCATTGCTGAGCTGATAAGTCAGAGAGCCTGACCCAAGCTGTAGGATCCACTGTGTTCTTCTTTTCTTTTAATGTGAGTATGTGGTTGTTAAAGGGGAAAGGAACGGGTACAGGAGATTCTTTCTCAAGAGATGAGAAATAAGAGGTTTACCTTTCCTCAAGCTTTGGGGAGTGAGTGGGTATTGAGCCTGGGTGACATAATTGGTAGGGTTTCGTAATTGAATGATGGGCGGAGGAGGATGTTTGGATAGAGGTTTTGGGTATTCCATACTCAGGGATCCACCTGGAATGATAGGAAGGGAGAACATGTATTAGATTATGTGGTTTGGAAGAGAGAAGGAGGGGAAGTGCAGGTCAGCCGAGGTCAAGGAGATAGTGGGGAGCAAAAGAAATGTAGGCTCCCACTTTGACTAGGATGTCCCTTCCCTGCAAGAGAACAGGGCAGGTTGGTAACACTACAGTTAACAGGTAGGGTGTGGTGAAACTGTTTGGCTGTCGCTCTACTCCAACAATAGAGGAACAAGCAGGAGAGGTGAGTCCCCCAAACTCCCGTCAGTACCAGAAAGGGACCTTGGTGTTCAGAAGAAAGGTGGATCGCCTTGATACAGTGATGACCACTCGGTGCTGTCTGTCAGAGATGGTGGTAGTTGTCCAACGAATCCCAGGACACTGCAGTTGTCCATGAGTCAACCTAAGGTGTTGGTTGGAGGGCAGCCTGGGCCTGATGGGCCTAGCAAGGGACATGAGGACAGTCAGCGGCCCATGTCCCTCTTGATGGCACTGTGGAAATGGTTGGTATGAACTTTTAGGGTTCAAGCATGTTCGGGCACAGGCCCTCCTGACCACATTTGAAACTAGGACCCAGAGATTCTCGGGATTTGTGAGGCAAGGGAGCCTAGGCAGTTAGCATGGCTGACTGAAAGCCTTAGCCAGCATCAGGTACTTTTGCTTTGGGGCTTTTTCATTTCCCCAATGATACACCTTGTAGGCCATTGCTAAGACTTTTACCCATGGGGTCAGGGTCCCCTCTCTAGATGTTTTGGTTTGCCCCTGATGTTGGAAAAACTCTGAGAAAAGAAGGAGCACTTTAAGGGCAGCCTCTTAGAGACCAAGAGGCAAGTTATAAATTAATGAGTGGATGGCCTGTTGCTGAGGATCAAGAAAGGGAGACTGTACAGGTGGAGAGGGAGAGAAGGGACTTGGCTTGAGGCAGATTTGACAAGGGGAGGCTCATTACAATGTTTGAACATATTGAAGGACTCCATTATGTTCAATGATTTGGGCTTCATAGCAGGAGTTGCTTCCTCTTTGGTTGGCTTATACCATGTGCTCACTTAATCCAGATACTGGAAGTCACATGCCAAAGTCTAACCTTTCCAACCCGAGCAAATATATTTGTCAGCCATGTGGCTGCCTCCATCCTGACGGGACAGCAGCTAAGATGGTACCAAGCTACCTGTTGTTAATATCCCTGGTCTTGCCAGCTTTAACCTTTTTGGTACAGATTTTTACAGATTTTACCATATCCAACATATGTACAAATCTTGACACATAGAATGTTTACACAATAGTCTTACACATCTTGAGATGAGATTCACACTTTAGCCAAAGTTTTAGAGAGTAGCAACTCGTACCCTGAGTTGGGCCACACGTGCCAAGCCTCATGGTGGGCTGCACCACATTTCCATTTCTACTGGACATGGTAACATACTCCCCAGTTCCCGTTATTCATCTGTATCTCATGGAAAGTGTCCGATTTTCTGTGTTCTCGTGGAAAATTTATCTCTGATTTTGTGAATAGTTTGGCTCCCAGTTGTGATCTTCACTTCTGCTTGAGTGAATGACCTGTGTTATTACATAATTTTCTTTAAGTATACTGGCTTCTCTTTGAATGTAGGAGCCAGTGTCTCTGGGTGCACTGATATGGTTGTCAATCATTTTCTATCAGCAATCCAAACATAGCCTCCCATCCTCTCCCGTCTGTAGGAATGCTGACAAGACCCCTGGTGTCATTCTGGTGCTTGGGCCCTCTCATGTGGTTTTGTATTGTCCATAACAGAGTTGTATTCACTTTAGGTTTGTGTTTTGACACCTTGATGTGAACTGTCAACAAGAGGTCCAGTTTTTACTCCTGAGACAGAAACTCAGAGGAGCCACGGGGAGAATGGCTACATCTCCAGAAAATATGTTCCAGGTCAGTGTTGTGTCCACATTTTCTTTGAAAACTGTTTATATTGAAACCATGCAAGCCTTTAATTCCCTGCCTCTGGTAATGTCATCTAAAATGGTTACTTCCTATCCCCCCTTTCTTCTGTGATAACCAAGGTTAAGTCTTTGTATATTTATTTTATCACTGTCTTATAGCACAGCCTTTCCACATTGTATCCTCCCTCAGTTATTCCTGTGAGGATAGGTATTTTTCATGGACTTGAACATAAATCCCTAAAGTGATTCCATTGTCACAGATGATGAAAGATACATATTGATGACCAGTTGTCGAGAGGATGGGCTTGAGTCCTTGTATAATAGTATGGAAGGAAGATGTCACGTGCCATATAGGTTTCATTTCAGGGATTCTCAGGTTTCTAGAACCATGCTTACGAATGTGGCCATACAAATACATGGAAATTTATGCAGGTATTACTGAGTAATTTGTGGAAAAGTAGTGAAGAAACTCACTCTCTTTAGTCCAAATACTAACTACTTCAGAACCCTAGAGAGCGCAGATGATGGAAGCAATGAGTGGTTTGCTCATCATGAAATTAATCCTTTTGTGAGGAGAAATAGAATGCAGTGTGCTTGTTTCTGTCTTTCTTGATACTTGAAATCCATGTACCTCAGGACAGTTCCTGCTTCTTTCATTCTCTTGATTTCAGTGCTCAGTGGTAAGTTCTCAATACACAAGTCAATATTTTCTCTTTGTCTTTTGTTTTAGTTTCATATTTTTATTTTTCATTGTGTAAGCAAGCACTTCCATAACCCATCTCTATATTGCCTCATGTGGAATATATATACAATTTTTTTTAAAGATGTTGACTTGGTACATTAAACTATCAGTTCTGAAGCATAAATGAATGTCCCTCTTGACAACTTTGTTCTCTTCTTTACTGATGGAGGAGGAAGGCTCCCCTTCCCTATGTTTTCCTTTCTTTGAAGGTACTGTGTGACATTTGCAGAGATCTGGAGAGGTTGCCATAGACAGGCTTCCATTTCTTTATTTTAGAAGAAATTCTAGGGATGTTCATCTGCATGTTTTAGTGTGTGCTGCGCACACACTGGTGGTGGTCATGGAGCCCTGAGGTCAGCACCGAATGCTTGGCACAGGATTCAGGTATGAAGTGGATGCCACATGTGTAGAGAGAATCACAGTGGCATTCTGTGTAAGAAGAGCAAGTGTCCACTATCCCCATTACCACAGAGCCACGTCTCCAGTCCCCAGGTTTTCATTTCTGGCGCACATTTGTGAAGGAGCCTCGTGCCTTCTATTTTCTCAAAAATGAAAAAAAGAATCATAAGTGATACTCGTCCATGGAACCTAAAATCCTCTTAGTAGACTGAGCTCAATTACTGAAGAATAGAGTTAAAATTACAACGTTCGAATTTTCAATTGAGCCAATCTCATGAGTAATAATATATTGAAAATTCGTGAATAGGTCAAATAATTCTCATAAACCTGAGATTGTTTCAATCAGATCTTTCTGCTTCATGTGAATTCTTTCTCATATAGACAGTTTATTTATAAAAAAATAATTTTCTAAATATTATGCAGTGAAGCCACACATGTGATAAAAAAATGAATTACTTATTCTTCTGTATTGGTTTGTCAACATTAGAACAGTTTAGATAATATTAACTTTAATGTTGATTTGCCTATTCCTTTCATGGTTGACAAAATATTCAACCATGACATATGTTCTCATGACATAAATTCTCAGACATTGATTCATTGTGTTGTTTAGAACATTCTGCATATGCCATGTTGTTACAACCTTTACCATGGGTGTATGGGGACTCTTCTTTGGTTTTATTCATCCTTGAGCATTGCATTCCACATTGTGCCTCTTTGTTCTACATGGATGCAGCATTAAACCTGCACTTCATCATCCCAACTGAGTGTGTTAGAATGGAGACAAGTGAGGCCCAGCTTCATGTGATTGCTCCAGTGTCCATATTTGAGGAGGGTTGGCAGTTGTAGCATTTGGGAGACTCTCTTGCTCATTATAACTTCTCTATCTGAGGTGAGACACTGACCCTGTTTGATATCAACATACCCTTCATAAAGATACATGCTGCATCTAGACCTCAAATGTATGTCTTATATTCCCTAAGAGATTAATGTTTGTGAGATTATTGTGTCATTCTCTTTCCATAGACATAGAATGTGCAGTAAAGAGCATGAGTATTCCAGAAAGTATATTTGGATAATTCGCATTTTTGTTTCGTGTGTGTGAGTGCATTAGCCTAAATATATGCGTGAAGGTTTATTCTGCCTCTAGCCTGTACAGTTCAGAAGAGAGCATTGGATCTGATGATACTGGACTGAGAATCAGTTAGGCAGTGCCATAGGGCTTCAGGGAACCAACCATATGTCCTCTGGAAGAACAGCTGGTAGCTTTAGCTGCTGAACCATCTCTAGAACTTTTGAATTTGAATGATATCCATGCCTCATATATTACAAAAGTATCTCAAATTCCTTAGGTCTCTTTTTCCTAGGAAAACATTTTGCCCAGCAGCACATGTTAAACAGGTAATCTTCCATTTCAGGATATGTTAAGGCTCAGGGATGTGGCTGTGGACTTCACCCAGGAGGAATGGGAATGTCTGGAATCTTCTTCGAGGGCATTGTTCATTGACGTGATGTTGGAGACTTGTAGGAATCTAGTCTTTGTAGGTAAGAATGGTCTTCTTCTTGAATTCTTGTCTCATCTTTTGTAAGTGGGACACTCATTTGGAAGTAAGGGGCCTCTGTGAACTGTATAGAGACTATAAGAAATAAGGGAAACTCTGGCAATTAAAAAGAATATTTTCCTGTTGTTTTCTTTACATTTTCTGTGTTCTATGTATGAACAGCCAGTGCTCTATGATGTGTGATCTCTCCACCCCTCATATCTAGTTTTTAGTAAGAATTTCAGAGGTCAAAGAAAACTGAATATTCAAAGCTAGAAAATGTCTCTAACTACACTTATTATTTGGAATATTTTGATTTTACTGTTGGATCAAACTATTCATCTCTCTGATTTTTCAAAAATGGAGTACTTTTGAAATAGAGATGAAATAGTATATGTTTGGTGAGCATGTTTTCATTTATTTCATTTATTTTTGAAATGTGGACTCTCAATGTAGTCCTAGCACAGCAAAATTTTAATGCTAGCATCTGCTGAGTTCTAGATCAGCCCAGTGAGTTTCTACCTGAGCAAGGCTGTATTGTAAGACTCTCCCAAAATCAGAATCAAGAAAGTAGAAAACTCTTCTATGTACAGTGCTTCAGAAAGCTTCTTCCTCAAAACACCTTGTCACTTGATCCCCTGTGTGTCCCAATGCCTGCAAGGTATGCAGTTCAGATACGCATGAGAAGGCTATTATCAGTCCTTGTGTTTGATGGACTTTGGAGTGGTTCTTTTGAGCATTTACTTAATGATGATGAAAGAAGAAACCCTCTGCTGAGAGCTGTATTCCTAGGAGTCGTTGTTTACCTATCTTAGAGACATCAGTTATTGAGTTTGTTCCTTATGCATCAACACTTACTATCCCAGTGTGTGCTCATTTTCCAGAGAAACATCGCACATGTAAATATGAGAGAGTCCTGGATCAAGACTCAGAGCACAGTGTCTATCAGTCTACAAATATCCAGAACAAGTCTTACGGATTTAATGGGATTGACAAAATGATTTATGAATCTTCGCAATGTACACCTTATAACACAATTACTCCTACAGAAAACTACAATGAGTATGCATGTACCAATCATAAGGATGCCTCTACTGAATCATCAAACAGTCATAAAACTGAGGAGACTAGAGAAGATGCTTGCAAATATGACAATGGAGACAATAGTTTAAATTTGAGTTCCTTCATTTGTCAAAAACAAAGAAGTCAGACTGGAGAGAAAGAACACGAAAATACAGAGTTTCCTAAATTACTTGACTCAAATCATAAGCTCACTCTGAGGGGAATCTGTAGTGGAGAAAAACCACACCAATGCTGGAAATGTGGGAAATGGTTCAGGGGCTACTCAAGCCTCCTCATACACCAGAGAACTCATTATCTAGAGAAATCCTACAAATGTAAAGAATGTGGCAAATGCTTTCATCAGTTATATGAGTTTAAAGACCATTACAGAACACATATTGGGGAGACACCTTACAAATATAATGAATGTGAGAAATCATTTTCTTTTGACTCAAATCTTAGTAAACATCAGAGAATTCATACGGAAGATAAACCTTACAAATGTAATGAGTGTGAAAAATGCTTTACTCAAAAACATCGACTCCGAAGTCATCAGAAAATTCACACAGGAGAGAGACCTTACAAATGTAACGAATGTGAAAAAAGATTTTTAGAGAAAGCTCGCCTTAGAAAACATAAGAGAATCCATACAGGAGACAAACCTTACAAATGTAGTGAATGTGAAAAAACCTTTGTAGATAACGCTACTCTTAAAACACATCAGAAAATTCATACAGGAGAGAAACCTTACAAATGTAGTGAATGTGAAAAAAGATTTTTAGAGAAAGCCAGTCTTAGGAAACATAAGAGAATTCATACTGGAGAGAAGCCTTACAAATGCAGTGAATGTGGGAAGTGCTTTTCGTGGAAATCTGGTCTCACAAGACATCACAAAATTCATACAAGAGAGAAATTTCATACAGGGCAGAAACCTTACAAATGTAATGAATGTGAAAAGAGGTTTTTAGAGAAAGCAAATCTTAAAAATCATAAGAGAATTCATACAGGAGAGAAACCTTACAAATGTAGTGACTGTGAAAAGAGGTTTTTAGAGAAATCAAATCTTAGGAAACATAAGAGAATTCATACAGGAGAGAAACCTTACAAATGTAATGAATGTGAAAAGAGGTTTTTAGAGAAATCAAATCTTAGAAAGCATAAGAGAATTCATACAGGAGAGAAACCTTACAAATGTAGTGAATGTGAAAAAAGCTTTTTAGATAAAACTAGTCTTACAACACATCAGAAAATTCATACAGGAGAGAAACCTTACAAATGTAGTGAATGTGAAAAATGCTTTACATGGAAATCTAATCTTAGAACTCATCAGAAAATTCATACAGGAGAGAAACCTTACAAATGTAATGAATGTGGAAAATGCTTTACACGGGAAGCTAGCCTTAGAACACATCTGAAAATTCATAAAGGAGAGAAACCTTACAAATGTAGTGAATGTGAAAAATGCTTTACATGGGAAGCTAGTCTTAGAACACATCAGAGAATTCATACAGGAGAGAAACCTTACAAATGTAATGAATGTGGAAAATGCTTTATACAGAGAAGTAGTCTTAGAACACATCTGAAAATTCATACAGGAGAGAAGCCTTACAAATGTAGTGAATGTGACAAATGCTTCATACAGAAAGGTAATCTTAGGACTCATCAGAAAATTCATACAGGAGAGAAGTCTTACAATTGTAGTGGCTGTGCAGAATGCTTTATATGGGAAGCTAGTCTGCAAACATATCAGAAATTTTATACAGTAGAGTAACCTTCAAATGTAGTGAATGTGAAAAATTCTTCATACTGAAACCCCATTTTAGAAAATATCAGAAAATTCATACTAAGCATCACATAAACTTTGTCCAGATCTCTGTAGAGATTTCACACTAGAGAATTATTGGAACATGAAAACCTTGGGAAAGACTTTTAAGTAATGTTCAAATCCTAGATAACATTAGAAAGTTCTTGATAAAAAAAAATCTGCAAATTCGAAAATGCAGGAATTTTTTCATTAAAACTTTTTTCCCACCTCAAGTACCACTTAGTGAATAAAAATGGTGAATCCTGAAGAATATACTATGAGACAGCAGTTTCCTGAAGACTGAATCATTCCATCTGGAAGAGGTGATTAAACAGGAAATAAGCATTCTACATAACTTCAGGTATCATTGAAACTCGCAGGATTCACCCTGCCTAGGTTCCATAAGGAAAGCACATTCATAATGCTGAGTGAGGCTCTACCAAACAACCATCACAGAAGGAAATCCTTTCTACCTGATGGTATGTCATAGATATGGAGTGTACTTCAGGTGTTCAGTATTTATTAGCTGTATCTCATGTAGGGTTGAAGTTTCATGATGTCAGCTGCATTTGATTCCACTTTGTTCCTGTAAGCAACTAAATTTCTCATTTCTATAACCAGCCTGAATAAAGCTCATTTTTTTCAATGTATGCAGTTCAGCATCATCCATACTTGGCTATATTGTCAGTTACTGTATATATGTTAGATCTCCCCATGAAGCATCTATCATACAACATGCGATGACTATTGATTGTTCCTCCAAACTTGTTGAACACCAGAAGATCAGTATTAAGAGAAAGCATTTAAATGCCCAGAGGTGTTTTAGATTGATGCTTCCTTGAACCTCATAATGACCACACTAGAGAACCTGCAGAAATGCATTGAAGTTTTTGAACCCTTAGCTACTGCTAAAAGTGAAGAGTCATCTGAAAATTGATCCTGAAAGAAATTTCCCTTAGTGCTATAGTACTATATATATAGTACTATATATATAGTGTTATCTACCTTTACAATGGAGATTCTGGTGTTAAAACCTATGAGTAGAAAAAATTGTGTGAAGGTTAAAGCCATAACCTATGGATTTGACAATATGCATGCTTGTGTACAGCTAGCAACTTCCCAAGAATGTGAAGGAAGTCAGTTTATCAGTTTTCAACTACTGGGAAAATGTTAATTAATGTAAAAACCACAATAATTCTAGTAAATTCAAATAGAAATACCATCACTGATTTCTAGACATTCCACGAGCTTCTATAATACAATTAGGAAACAAAAGGAATATGTGAATGTCTCATCCATTTCAGTGGGTGAGAATTCTTGATTTTGAGTGACTGTGATAACTTATTTGGAAACACTTATGCATTGCCAATTGTAGAGGAATCCTTGATCTCTGATCCGGCAGCATGGCTGCCGTAGGGCAGAAAGAATGTTATTCTAGCTAATCCTTTCCTTTTTTGTGTACTAATGCTCAGTGCAAGGGAATGCTGTATTTCTTCCCCAATGACTAACATGGAGATAATGAGAAACACCCTCTGTCTCTCTTTCATTTGCCTAGTGGCAGCACGGGTTACTGGCCTTGCAAATGGGAGATGAAATACAGGATTCTCTTCCTTAAATAGACTAAGTCTTTGTATCTGAAGGAAATGTAGCACACGGCTTTAAGTAAGCCAGCTGAGAAGGCAATGTAGCCATGCCTTTAATCACAACTCTCAGCATATAAAAAGAATAAGTCTGAAGAAACAGGAGAATAGAGTAGAAGTTGAAGTAGATGCAAAGTAGAAGCAGAGGGGAAACATAAACAGAGAGATAAAGGAGATGGACACAGGAGAGACAGAAGCAGGAGATTAAAGAAACAGACTTGTGAAGATGAGGCAGTTGATAAGGCAGCTACTCGGAGTTCTGTTCAGAGTAAGTTAAGTTCAATCTTGGAGGCTGAAGCTATGTCCAGTTTTTCACCTTGTAGATTGTATCTCATTCTTCCATGAACCCCACCATTTAAAAACTTTTACATCTGGCTTACCAACGTGGTTAGTAGAAATATTGGAGTTCAGCTAGGCATCCCAAGAGACTAGGCTGAAAGGGATTCAAGAGCCTTGGGAGCATCAGGCCTGGGGCATGTAAGGAAAAAAAGAATATCCAGAATCTCTGAGACAGTGAATAAAGGTCAGCAATTCCAGACCTCTGCATTTGGGAAGAGTTTGGAATTGAAAAAAGAATACAGACTTTTTAGGCATTAGAAGTGGGAAATTTCAAGTCCCTTAGAGGAAGGGGCAGGGGATGAAGGAATAGATATCTTCCCCATTCTGCTATCAGTGACAATTTTGATCTGTGCTTCTTGAAAAGGGTTGGAAGAATTGTTGTACAACTGGAAAAAATAAAATAGAAATGCAAAAGCTGGAGAGACAAAACCAAAGGAAATAGGAGAACAAAAGATTTATTCCCGATACAGAAAAGGGAAGAATGTACAAGATATACAGGAATCCAATCAAGATAGACAGCCTTCTTTGAGAGAGACGTTTAATTGTGAACCTACAGCCAGCACCACCTCAAAATGAAACTGAAAAGTGGAAAACACCCCCACTAACTTTCCCAGTTACTGAGCAATAAATGCCTGCAAATGGTAAAAATCCACAAGATTATGGATTGGGCTACTACCTATAGAAATGCTGTATGTAAGGCAATTTAAAGAGGCAGTAGTAGCATATGGAATGCACTCATTCTGTGTGAAACTTATTAAACAATTGGTCTATGCAAAACCATTAATCCGCAAGACTGGAGAGGTTTGGTAATAGCTATACTAGAAACTACTCCTCAATTGGAATGGCTTTCCTGGAGGAGGGAAGAAGCTCTGATTATGGAAAAGTAATAGGGCTAGGAGAATCTGTATTTTTAAGGATGAGTTTCTAGTTGAGTGTCAGAATGCTGATTTATAAATGCAGATTCAATTTGAGGATCCTGTTGCAGAACCATGTAGTGTAGTAAATTTAAACACCTGGTGTAAGGTTGAGGCTCCAGGATAGAGGTCTACATCATTCACAAAGATTATGCGAGGCTCAAGGGAAGCCTTCACTAACTTTTTACAAAGATTAACTTCAGCTGTAAATGCAGTAATATCACAACCAGACACAAGACAGGTGTTAACTGAATCTTTGGCCTTTGAAAATGCCGTGCAGAGTGCAAAGTGTTATTAGACATTCAAAACCATGATCAGTGCCTATAGATGAATGGATTAGAACCACTGCTGCTATTAGCTTGAACATTTGTAATTCACTGTAATTGGACAACCAATGGATAAAAGTCTTAGATCTTAAAATTTCTGATGCTTTAACTGTGGTAGACAAAGTTATTTACAAACGGATCATAGGCAGTGCATTCCTAGAGTGAAAAATGTGGGATATTTCATAGTTATGGATAATATTCCTGTATGCTCTGAGAGGGGAAGGGTGTTTTCTGATGCCTGGTGGCAGGTAAAGAAACCGCTTCCTACCCAGATCTCCATATGAACAGGACATTAATGCAGATGAAGATTAGGTTCCATTCATCTGTATATTGAAGGGTTAGGTGGAGACAGGGAGGATTTGGAATGAAAAAAGCACGTAGGGCTGGGGCGGAGAAGAACAAGGAGAATGAGGAGGCCATGGAGTGAGCTCTCTGCCTAAGCCGCTCAGGTATTGAAACCCTGAGATTTGTCATGACTCGTGTTTAATATACCAGCAAGGTTTTAATAAATAGCGTTGTTTAAAAATCAACTATGAACATTTATTAACAATTTGCACACCAATCATGGCAAGAACACACATGGGACATGAGAGTCCAGACACAGAGTCTACGACCAAATGACAGACAACGCGGGACAGCAAGAGCCAAGGCAGAGGAAAGAGAAGAAAGAAGGCACAGGAAAGGTAAAGTAAGCTCAAAGTAAAAGGTAGTTAATAAAGGTGTTAAGTTGGAGAGAAAGAAACAGTTTAAAGGTAATTACTTATTCTCCTTACCTCAGGAGATATCAAAGCTCCTGAGCAGTGCAAAATACAGAAGTGTAGCAGATACAGGTTAAATAAATAAAAAAGAGTATGGCCTCCTGTAGAAAGAGGAGAGCTGAAGAGAAAGAGTTTAAAGATAATTAATAAAAAGTTTGTACTAATTCTCCTTATCTCAGGAGATAACATAGCTCCTGAGCAGTGCAAAAGACAGAGGAGAAGTGTAGTGGATACCAGTTAAATTTGAATAAAGACAATAAGAAATAAATAAAGAGTAAAGCCTCCTATGGAAAGACAAGAGCTGGAGAGAAAAAGAATTAAAGAAAAAGTGCGCACAGATGAGGATTAATAAAATAAGTTCCAGGAAAGGAACCACAAATTTGGCAACCTGAAAGAAGAAAAGGTAATAAAGAGAATGCTCCTTAAAAAGTGGGAGCCACAGTAAAAAAGAAATAATAAAAGAAGTGTTCACTGAAGTCTCTTAAGGAAGGAGAGGTTAATTAAGAGTGGAAAAGAAAATTTTCCGTGTTAAAAATGGAAAATATATAGCACAGGGCACTTGGGCTCTGTTTGGTTCTGTTATAGATGTCTTAGGAATGAAAGCAGTAGATGAAGAGACAAATACTTCAACTGAGACTGGCACAAAACAGATTACAGTCATTTTTATCCTGGTATTTCAAATTGTATTCTCAATAACCATCATGGTGTACTGTGCTCTTTCAAGGAAATTTGTCAGTACAGAAGGAAAAGGGAAATCTAGCCCTTTACAGGAAGCTGACTTACATATAGGACATAAATTAAGAGCAAAATCAGAAAATTTTAAAATGGTGGAAAGAAAAGCAGAATCTACTTGCTTCTCACAGAAAACAGCCTTAAATAAAGAAAAAGATGAGAAGTGGAATGCAAAAATGCAAACCTTGGTAACAAGATTAGAGCATTTGATGGAAGGAAGTAAAAACCTACCTCAGAGAATTCAGAGCCTATAGCATCACCTTATAATGAAAGGTGGCAGCCAAGACTAAGAAAACCAGCTTTGGCTTACCCAGTGATTATACAAAGAATGCCTACTAATGAAAGGCATCCACAAGGTTATGATGAACTTGGATGGCAACCTGCAGAAATGCTAAATTTAAAGAGATTTAAAGAGGCAATAATAGCCTATGGAATGATTGGACAAACAATTGTTCAAGGTCTTAAAAATCAAAAGGTCAGATGTTTTGGCTGTGGAAAATCAGGTTATTTTATAAAGGACTGTAGAAAAACGGACCCTAGAAATAATGTTTTCTCTGTTAATAAGGCTGAAAGAAAGCCTCAGTTTCCTGGAATATGTAGAAGGTGTGGAAAAGGCAGACATTGGACTAATGAATGTAGATCTGTAACAGATATGCAAGGTAATTCCTTGCTGTAGGGGAAACGCCTTTGAGTCTCATCTCAGGCCCCAAGTACAGACAACATGAGCCATCCCTTTCCTACTGGCAAGGGATTAACACACCCTCAGAGAGATTAATGCCTTCAACAAAAGACGGCATTGCTCTAGACCATGCTATCGGGGACAGAGCAACTGCAGCTGATAAAACAGGGGAATTAAAAAGTACTTAAAAAAAAAAAAAAAAGGTATTTTGGCAAGCAACTATAAATGATCAGAGACCTAAGTCAAAATTACAGAAAAATTGAATTTTGATTGAGGGATTGTTAGACACAGGAGCTGATGTGACAATCATATCAAAAGATTCCTGGAATCCAGGCTGGCTTCTTCAAGAGGTATCTACACAGCCCTTATGCATAGGAACCTTATCTCAGGTAAAATAGAGTGCAGCATGGGTAAAATGCATAGGACCAGAAGGTCAAATAGGAAATATAAGTTCATACATAACAGATCTAGCTATGAACTTGTGGGGAAGAGACCTATTCAAACAATGGAATGTGCAGATTAACATTCCTTCAATCTCAGAGACAACTTGTAAGATTCAGATGCTACTGATAAAGATATTAAAAAATGTTATCAAGAGCAATCACAGGCTGTCCAGGTGGTCCATAAGCAGGACATGATAGGTATTGATAATAATTCTCAATCTGTTAAAAGATATCAGTGGAAAGTCCTTCCTCAGTCCTTCTATCAGTTGTCAGATAGGACAACTTTAGGTCAATATTTTGTACAAAAGCCACTGGAAGTAATTTTTAAACAATTTCCTCAATCCATAATTTACTGTGATATTTTATTGGGTGATTTTAATATAGTCACAATAGAAAAAATGTTTAATATGGTAAAAGAATTTTGCCTTGTTTGAGATTACAGATAGCTCCTGAAAAGGTGCAGAGAGAAGATTTTTATCAATTATCTGAGCAGAAAATACAACTACAGAAGGTGCAGATCAGGAGAGATCGATTACAAACTCTTAATGATTTTCAAAAACTACATGGTGATTCAGTTTTAACAGCAGAAAAGGAGTTAACTCAGGGAGAAAGCAGATTACAGAATGCATATGTAAATTACCTAGACCACAAGCTTGACTGTATGCTTTCTGATCATTCCTCTACTGAGCTCATGATACAAAAAGAAGACAATATTTTAAAATGGATCATTGCACAGAGCGACTAAGAGAGCTTGGGAAGAATCTACACTGCCTGTGCTCGAGTTTTTTTCTCAGCAGCCACTTGGCTCTGGTTGTTAAATAATCAACACAGCTCTATTCAGGAGTTTGGACCAAAAATTCAGCCAATTGGTCCAGTCCTCCAGGGATTTAATATCTGGTTTTCTCTGGTTGGCAAAAAAAAAAAAAAAAAGGGGGGGGGGGATTTATTTACCTGTACTTGGATTTTTGTTTAACGTTAATACTAGTAAAAGTCCCAACTTCCTGGGTTTGTCATGGACTACAAAACCCACAAGGCATTGTGGTGGCTAGATGTTCCTGTTATCAGCCATACCTGCAACTCAAGATACTGGCATGCTAAATGAGTGTCCAGCAAGAAAGGGACAAATTACTGGATTTTAAAATTATACATGGTAAATAAAACTTAAGCTTAAATTTAAAAAAGAAAGGGGTATAGGATGTATGTATAATTGGCTATTTTAACCTCAAATAATAAAAATTTTAATTTTAAAAGATAATGTTTAAGCATTTTACTCCAATAATAGCCTGTAGTGTGGAGACTCCACCCCATGTTGGGGAAAGGTTGTGTTTTTGTCTTTTCAGAAATGAAACATCCAACTGAGAGTATCCAGAGACCACTTGGCTGAAGAGAGACATCACAGTGTGCGGGTTACTGTCCAGCCTTCAACCTCAATCATCCCATGAAAATGGACTGTTGAAGGCCTTCTTAGCTGCCTTGCTTCTGTGCTACTTAAAGGTCTCCTTACAGCATTGTGAAAGATCAGAGGCCATGGGCCATAACTACAAAGAATTGAGTTCCTCGGCTTAATACAGAGGCTGGTAGTCAGAGACGGGAATGAGAATTATGACATGAAATCTCCTAAGACAGGGTGCTGATCTTGCTTGCTATCAGTGATCCAGGGATGGTCAGATTCATTGTTCCTTACTTCTCTCCTAAGTCAGGCACAGTCTTCTTGAAAAGGAGAAATAGGAGAACCATCTTGTCCTCTGAAATCATCTTGGAGATGACTCTGCAGCTTACAGCAAACCTGTTTTACAACACCAGAGCAAAACAGACAGCCCACATACCAGTGGAACTGAGGCAGCATTCACAGTCCTCAACCGTGATGATGCAGACACTGGCTGATTATCATCAAAAACATTTGAATTGCACGAGCATTTTGCTAAACACTGAACTTTTATGAACAATTGGTGAAATTTTATTAACACTTGGTGAACTTTGGACCTGATACTTGATGCTATGGGACAGTTACAATCAAAGATATTTGAACTGCATGAGCAGTCTGCTGAACTTTGGACTTGATACTTGACAGACTAGAACTTTCTATCTGAGCTTCATTTGATTGAGTCCATATTGTTCTTATTGTAAACAAAAAGGGTGAGATGTTGTGAGATATTTTACTCCTGTGTGCTGTTTTTTGGTTTGTAAAAGGGCTTCCTGTTGCCTAGCAGCTGTGAAGCCTGATGCATTGCAGCTCTGCTTCCTATGCATTTACACCTTTGTGCTAGCCACACTCAGATCTCCACAGGCGAAGGCCAAATGTTATAGTTGAAGGTGCCCGATCACATCAAAGGTCTGCAGCCGGGGATCAGAGAAGACTGATCGCCCCCAGCCAAGTATGCTAAGAGACCATTGTGTTGTGATGAAGAGCTGGACATGGAGAGGGGGCTTGGAGGAAAGATTAAAGGAGCTAGCAGGGGAAGCAGGGAAGGCGGAATAGAAGCAGAATGAAGCAGCAAGAAGAGGACAGTGTGAGAGGGCGATGGAATGAGGTCTCTGCCTAGCCGCCTGGGTATTGAATCCCCTGAGACATGTAACTGCCTTGCAGCTTCTGCCCTGTTCTCCATTCTTTATTTTTTCCCATACACCTTAATGTACTTTCTCAACAATACCCTTTACGTAAAAAGAAATCACATCATGATCACAAGTTCTATTTTTTCCAGTGAATGTTTACAAGTATATTTTTCTCAAATGGGTTGTTCCCAAATGCCCACACATGATTTCACTTTCCCTGGATGTTTATGTTTCCATAGTTACATTGTACAATAAAGCAACGAATTTTCTATTACAGATTAACAGAGTTTAAACAAGCCAAGTATTGTTTCCAGCCAGTTCTCTTTTGTTCTGGCTGGCAACACTTTGGGGTTTTCCAGCAGAGAGCAGAAGCACGTATTTCTCTTATAACCTATACCTATTTTTCTTAGCAAAGCAATTGTGTATATGTTGGGATTTCTAAAGGAAGCATAAAGCTCTAACAAGTCCCCCCTTTTTTTTATAATGATAGACCATCATATAGCCCCCCTTATAAGCTGCTGTGTAAGGAAGTGGTGGAACAATTCGGTCAGCTGGCTACATGACATTCTTGGCTCTAAGTTATACCATTCTCTTCTCTGTAGGATATTGTCTTTGTACTTTCTCTTGCAATGCTCTCAGAGGGCCATCAAAGTACTGTCTGTAGGAATGTTGGCAAGATGTCCGGTGTCATTGTGGTGTGTGGACCCTTTCATGTGATTTTTGTATTGTTCATAACAGAGTTGAATTCATTTTAGGGTTTGTTTTTTTTTTTGACACTTTGATGTGACCTGTCAACAAGGGTTCAAGACTTTATTCCTGAGACAGAAACTCAGAGGAGCCACAGGGAGAATGGCTACATCTCCAGTAAATGCGCCCCAGGTCAGTGTTGTGTCCACAGTTCTTTGAAAACTGTTTATATTGAAACCATGCTTGCTTTAATTCCCTGCCTCTGGTAATGTCATCTGATGTGTTACTTCCTATCATTCTCTTCTCATTTTTTTCCTGATAATCAAGATTAAGTCCTTTTATCTTGTCACATATATAGCACAGCTTTTTCCATTGTATCCTCCCTCAATTATTACTGAGAGAACATGTATTTTTCATGGACTTAGACCATGAATTACTGAAAGTGATTCCATTGCCAATGATATCAAAGATACGTATATGAGGACCAATTTCTACAGAGGATGGACACCTCATGTGCCATTTGGTTTTCATTTCAGGGACACTCGGGTTGCTAGAACCAGTCTTATGAATGTGGCCATGCAAATACATGGAACTTTTTGTTGGTATTACTGAGCATTTTATGGAAAAGTAGAATCCTGAGAGACTGTTCTGAATCCAAATACTAAATACTTCAGCACCCTAGAGATCACTGATGATGGAAGGGACAGGTGGTGTGCTCTCTTCATGAACTAGTGTTTCTGTGAGATGTAGAGTGCAGTATGCTTGTTTCTGTCTTTGGAGTTTGAGTTCATGGAGTGATGAAGTGCCTGTGGGTTTTTTTGATACCTGAAATCTATTTGACTCAGGAGAGTCCCTGCTCATCTCATTCTCTTGATTCCAATGCTTAATGGTAAGTTCTCAATAGACAGATCAGTATTTTCTCTTTGTCTTTTGTTTTATTTTTCATACAGGGCACCATTGTGTAAGCAAGCACTTCCAGACCCACCTCTGTATTACATCATGTGGAATATATCAATAATGGAAAATTATCCACTTAACGTGCTGCTGGCCAAATGTTTTCCCTAGGTAAAAGAGACCTAAGGAATTAGAGAATTAGTAACCTCTGTGAACTCTGTAGAGACTACAAGATATGAGGGAAATTCTGATAATTGAAAAGAATTTTTTTATGTTGCTTCCTTTACAAATTTCTGTTTTCTGTTCAAGAACAACCAATGGTATATGCTGTGTCACCTCTCCATCCCTCTTATCTAGTTTTTATTTAAAATTTGAAAGGGCAAATAAAACTGTATATTCAAAGCAAGGAAATGGATCGAAGTACACTTAGTAATTGGAATATTTTTATTTTACTGTTGGATTAAACTATTCACCTACATCTGATTTTTTTAAAAATGGAGTCATTTTTTAGTAGAGATTAGACAATGTATTTTTGTTGAACATGGTTTCCTTTACTTCATTTATTTTTGAAATGTGGTCTCAATATTTAGTCCTAGCACTAATGAGGATGAAGCAAGAGAATCTGCTAAGTCCTAGATAATCCTCATATACACTTAATGATGGTGAGACAAAAAGACTTCTGCTGAGAGCTGTATTTCTCAGAATTGCCAGTTTACCTTCCTATCTTAGAGACCTTAAGGAGACATCAGTTTTTGAATGTGCTAATTATGCATCAATATTTACTATCCCAATTTGTGCTTATTTTAGAGAAACATCAAATACGTGGTAACTATGAGAAGGTCCTGGATCAAGGCTCAGAGAACTTTGTCTATCAGCCTACGAATATCCAAGAGAAGTCTTATGAATGTAATGAGCTTGACAAAGGGTTTATGAATCTTCCCAACGTACATCTTATACCACACGTTGTGCTACAGAAAATTGCAACAAGTGTGGATGTACTAATCACAAGGATGCCTCTACTGAATCATCAAATGTAAACAGCCATAAAACCGGCAAGTTCAGAGAAGATGCTTGAAAATATAACAGTGGCCATGGTTTAAGTTTTTCCTTCATTAGGCAAAATGAAAGGAATCAGACTGGAAAGAAAGAACACAAAAATGCAGTTTCCTAAATCACTTGACTCAAATCATAAACTTATTCTGAAGGGAATCTGTAGTGCAGAAAAACCATACCATTGCAGCAAATGTAGAAAATGGTTCAGGGCCTACTCAAGCGTTATCATGCACCAAAGATCTCATTGTAGAGAGAAATCCTGCAAGTATAAAGATTGCAAAAAAATGTTTTCCTCAATTGAATGAGGTTAAAGACCATTATAAACCACATATTGCAGAGACACCTTGTAAATTTAATAAATGTGAGAAATCTTTTACATTTGAATCAAATCTTAGAAAACATCAGAAATTTGATACTGGACATAAACTTTACAAATGTAATAGATGTGAAAAATACATCATCTGGAAAGACCATTTTAGAAGCCACCAGAAAATTCTTACAGGAGAGCAACCTTACATATGTAGTGCATGTGAGAAATCCTTTATATGTTTTTCAATTCTTAGAACACATCAGAAAATTGATACTGGACATAAACTTTACAAATGTAATAGATGTGAAAAATACATCATCTGGAAAGACCATTTTAGAAGCCATCAGAAAATTCATACAGGAGAGAAACTATAAATGTAGCGAATGTGAGAGATCCTCTATTATTGTTTCAGAACTTGGAAAACATCAGAAACTTCATACTGGAAAGAACCCTTACAAATGTAGTGAATGTGAAAAATGTTTTATCCGGAAAGATTATGTTAGACGTCATCAGAAAATTCATGCAGGAGAGAAACCCTGTAATGTAGTTGATGTGACAAAGGCTACTTTTTACTCAGGTCTAAGACAACATTCAGAAATTCATACTAAGCCAAAAACATTTCAAAGTAAGTAAGTATTAAGGCATAATAACATGATGAGCTGGACATACACATCCCAGGACAAGTTTCCTGTGTCAGCAATGCTAATGCATGATGTGCCTCTATTCCCAACAATATTCATTTTTACCCTAGATATTGTTATTGGAAGTGTATTAGTGCTGCTTTAATCTTATCCACAAGACAGATAAAGTTTAGTAAGCCATATATTCTAAGACATGTCTGAAATTCGTTCTTCATGTCTTTGAATCTGGGAGCATTTCCTCTGAACATATTCACTGACTTGGAAGTTATGTCGATTTTAATTTCAGTTTGAATTTTCTTTAATGGTTTTTCTTTGTTAAAATCAATTTTCATATCTTCAAGGGAGAGAAGGGATGGCAGAAACCAGAGGAACTTGAGGACACCTAGAGAACAAGCCCCAGATTGCCAACTGACTAGCACTCTTAGGGGACCCAAGAGATTGAAACCATAGACACGGAACCTGTGGGATCCCCTAAATGCATCTCATGGGTATCTAGACTGATGTCCTTGAAGAATTCCTACAGGCTGAAATGGGGGTGTCTCTGATCATTGTACCAGCCCCTGAAACCCTTTTTCTCCTGCTGGGCTACCTGTCCCACTGTTGATGTAGGGAATGGTGCCTGGACTCATTCTGTCCCCCTAAGCTGTGCCCTGACTGGGCTGTAACTCTGGGGAGGACGGTTCTTTTCTGGGGAGAAGGGAGTTGTTCATGGGTGGTGATGGGGGTTGATAATGGGGAGATGGAAGTGAGAGGGGGCAGAAGAATGGTATTGTATGTGTTGTACAAAAGAAAAATATAAAATGCAACCTTCCTATTTAAAATAAATTCTATTTTCATATCTTCAGTTGTTTTCTGTTAAATTATGGTTCAGGCGCTTAATAGAGAGTCCATCGTTGAATTTTCCAATGTTCTTTATTAATCACAATCCATGTCAAATCTCAGGGAAGTCTATACCTGGGCAGCAGGCAGAGAGCTCACTCCAAGGCTTCCTCACCCCATGTTCTCTTGGTTCTCCTCCTGCTCACTAGCTTCTTCTTCCTTGTTCTCTGTCTCTTTCTCCTTTTGTGCCCTTGCCCTAGTTCTTTTTTATTCCAAATCCTCTCTGTCTCCATCCGGCCCTCCAATATACAAATCAATGGAGCCTAACCTTCATCTGCCTTAAGGCTAAGGAATGTCCTATTCTTGTGGAGAGCGGGATAGCCACTCCTTTGTTTACTGGTAGGAAATGAGTCCTTTACGTGCTTCAAGGACAGCTTACTGGAACATTATCCATAACTAAAATCTCCCACAACAGTTTTCATTATGTCATTCAACTGTTTCTTTTGTTTGCAGTCTTTATCAAGATATTCATATCTGCTTTAAGATCCTTGAACATTCATAACTGTTATTTTGAACTGTTTCGTCTAAATTGTCTTTCCTGAGGAATATCAATAGAATCGCAGGCCTCGGGTGGATTCATACTGTCTTGGTTATTCATGGTTCTGTATATGCCCAGAAATAGTCTAGACATAAAGAGTTACAAGCTTTGTTGGATGGGTATTCCTGGAATTAGTTACTATTGCCCCATTTGGGTCTCCAATAGAAAACACATCTGTGGGGCAATGGAAATCCCCAGAGAATGGAGATAGATTTGAATGATTCCCTGCATTCTGGCCACATTTGGAACCCTGGTAGACAGTGGTTCTGTGGATCATTGGGAATTCAGCCAGGTGTAATAATTGGCTAGAAGGGAGAAAGACTGATGTTTATTAACTTTCTTTGTGTGTGTGTGTGTGTGTGTGTGTGTGTGTATGAGAGAGAGAAAGAGAGAGAGAGAAGAAAGGTCTTATCCTGTGGCACTGGCTGGCTATGAATTCCTTTTGTAGAACAGCCTGGTATTGAACTCTGAGAGATCTGCGTCTGAGTTCTGGAATAAATGGTTAAATGAGTGTGACACTCTGGTTTTATTTTATTTTTATACTTGGGATACCAATGCTCTGTCAGATGTGTAGCTGGCAGAGATCCTCTCCCACTCTGTTGGATTCCTCTTCATAGGTCCAATGGTTTCCTCGCCTGTACAGCAGCTTTGTAGTTTTATGAGGTTCCACTTGTTGTCTGCCTCAATTTCTCAGAAGGTGGAGTCCTGTTGACAGTCCTTCCATACACCTACACAATATAGGTGACTGCCTATGTTTTCCTCAAGCAGAGTCAGCACTTAAGGTTTCACAATAAGGACATTGATAGATGAATGGATGGATAGATAGATAGGTAGACAGATATGAGTTTAATTCCTCTGCAATAGGATATCCAGTTTCCAGGCACTATTTGATGAAGAAGTTGTCTTCATGTTTATTCCCAGAATCTTTGTCAATTATGAGATAGCTGAACTTACTGTATTCATAATAGGCTGTTAAAATAAAGTTCTGGCACTTAACGCATCGTTGAATTTTCCAATGCTTTTTATTAATCACAAACCATGTCAAATCTCAGGGAATTCTATACCCGGGCAGCTAGACCGAGAGCTCACTCCAAGGCTTCTTCCCCCATTGCTCTCCTCTTCGTTCTTCCCATTGTTCCACTCCTACTCCTCCTCCACCTCCTACTCCCTACTCCCTCCTCGCTCCACCCCTCAATCCCCAGGTGTTTTCTTCCTGTTTTCACACAGACCCTCAATCAACAAATAACAGGAACCTCCTGTGGGGGGTGGAAGCTGGGGATGGCACAGAGGTGTAAACAAGTAAGAGACGAATCTTAACTAAAATATTATCCACAACTAAACATACCACAACAATAGGTTCTACTCCTTAGGCTGGGACCTACTAGGGTTGACATTAAATTTTTAGAACATAGATATACTTCATTATTTATAGCAATACCTCTAATTTTAATGGCAACAATTACGGGTGTAAAATATCCCAATATCTCTGGTGTCCTTGAGGTTTCTATAGGTTGTGTTTTCATTTAGCTCCAATTCTCAGAAACTTTATTTTCCTTTCCAAAATAAAGTGGACATACAGGAGCAAAACAATCCTTCTTGTCCCTTTCCTGAGGAAAGGGAAGGCAAGGATACGCATGCCAGTATTGCCTCAATCTTGAGGCGATCAGGAGAGAACTTGGATTCTTTCTGTTGAATTGTAGAATTTTTTAAGTTGACAATTTTTCTCTAAACTCCTCAGGTGGGGTTTCCTCAGATTTCTTTTTCCCTGTGATCTTACTTCATGGGACATTGTTCTACTAAACCCTGGGACACTACAGAAAGAGGCTTGGGCCCACCTTGCAGTTTACCTGTTTGGTTCCTCAGGTAAATGAAAAGATAGACTAGGTAATTTCAGTGTAGTTTCCCTCTGGCTTACCGACCGACTTTAACTGATAGATATTTTATAATGAATTGGTCCCTTGGGAGACACTTCCATTATTTCCTCCAGGATACTTAGGCCATGCCCTGACTGAGGGAACGATTAAAACCCCCTTCACAAGCACCTGAGGGTCTAACTTGCTCCAGCTGTCCAAGAGGCAAGTCAATGGGAAATCTGAAGAAATTTTTGAGAATTTTGTCCCCATATGTAAAGTGAATATAAGATTAGAAGAGACTGCTGGAGGGTCACCTCATCCTCCTCCGGGGTCTTAGCTCAGCTCCAGCAGAGAGTGTCTGCTAGCCAATTAAAGGGATGTTCATCTGGACATAAACACCCCAGAACAAGTTCCAAGTGGCAGCCATGCTTACCTATGCCTCTGATTCTATTCCCACTAATTTTAAATTCTATGCTAGATTTGTTATTGGAAGCATATTAGTACCCTTTTAACCTTGTCCTCAAGGCAGATCAAGTTTAACATGCCATACATTAAAAGCTGTCTGAAATTCTTCATGTCTTTGAATCTGTTTGTGAGCACTTCCTCTGAGCATATTTACTGACTTGGAAGTTATTTCAATTTTAATTTCAGCTCAGCTTTTCTTTAGTGATTTTTCTTTGTCAAAAGGTTTTTGTTAAAGGTTTTCAATTGTTTTCACCATTTTATTCAACTGTTTCTTTTGTCCACAGTCTTTATTATGGCATTTATTCACATCCTCTTTAACATCCTCAAATATACTCAAAACTGTTATTTTGAACATCTTTCTTGTGTTTCATCAAAACTGACTTTCTCGAGACATTTTACAATAGAGTCACAGGTCTCAGAAGGAGACATATTGTCTTGATTACTCTTGTTTGTGTTTTTGCACAGTGATCTGGGACATCAGGAGCATCAGGACATGCATAATGTCCTGGACATTATGAGCTTTGTTGGACGGGTATTCCTGAAATTAGTCAACTATTGCCCCAGTTGGGTCTCCAATAGAAAGCACATCTGTGAGGCAATGGAAATCCCTAAGAAATGGGTGTAGGTTTGAATGATTTCCTGCATCCTAGTCATATTTGGTGCCTGTGGGTTCCTGGTAGACAGTGGTTCTGTGGGTCATTGGGAAATCACATATATTTTAGTGATTGGCTAATTTGAATGTCAGAAAAGTGGGAGAAATACTCTGACGTTTGTAGTTTGTTGTTGTTGTTATTTGTGAGAAAGACATTCTGAGGGACTGGATGCCATGAACTCCTTTTGTAGAACAGCCTGGTATTGAACTCTCAGAGATCTGCCTTTGAGTTCTGGCATTAAATGAAGGTTAAATGAATGTGTTACCACATGTGGGTCTTTTTAATTTTTTTTTTTATTTCACCTTTATATTCGGGATACTAATGCTCTGTCAAACGTGTACCTGGCAAAGATCGTCTCCCACTCTGTAGGGTTCCTCTTCACAGGACTGGTGGTTTTCTCACCTACGCAGAAACTTTGAAGTTTCATGAGGTTCCACTTGCTAGTAGACGGACTCAATTCCTGGGAAGGTGGGGTCCTCTTGACAGTCCCTCCGTGCATCTACACAGTGTAGGGGTGGAGTCCTCTTGACAGTCCCTCCGTGCATCTACACAGTGTAGGGGTGGAGTCCTCTTGACAGTCCCTCCATGCATCTACACAGTGTAGGCTACGCCTATATTTTCCTGAAGCAGAGTCAGCACTTAGGGTTTCACCTTAAGGACATAGATAGATAGATAAATAGATAGATAGATAGATAGATAGATAGATAGATAGATAGATTTGAGTTTAATTCCTCTGCAGTAGGATATCCTGTTTTCAGGCACTATTTGTGGAATAAGCTGTCTATTCTCTGGCAATTGTTCCTGTCATCTTTCTCAAATATGAGACAGCTGGACTTACTGCACTCATAGTTGCTTCTCTTCCCTGGGCTGTGTCTACTGGGTTTGTCATTAATTTCTTACAATATTGATGTGCTTCATTGTTTATTAACAATAGCTCTAATTTTAATGGCAAAAATTACAGGTGTAAAATACCCCCTCATCACTGGTGCTCAAGTGTCTCCGAGGTTCCCATAGGCTGCGCTTTCATTTGACGTTGACTCCAGGAAACTTTATTTTCCTCTCCAATTTCTTCAGAGTTCTTCTGCTCATTACAGAATACTGAGGGCCTGGAGTGAGGGCTTAGCTTTTCAGAGTGCACACCTTTTTAGCAGAGGACTCTGTTCAGTTTTCGGTACTGACGTTAAGTTGCTCACACTCGATAGTAACTTCACCGTCATGGCATCCAGTGCCCTCTTCTACACAAGGTGGGCATTGCATGCAGGGATACAAACTCACAATAAGACATACAAACAAATCTTTAAAATTGTTTTTCATGTATTTATGTAGTTTCTGGGTTTTTTTCCTACTATTAAATCATACTTTTAATAGAATATATTTTTTCAATTGTATACTCAGATGCATATGTGTAGCGTGTCTTCGTATGCTGTATGCTGGGATACGTGAACCTGAGCACAGGTGGCCAGGGAGGCAAGAAAGACCTGGTTTTTATGTAATGAGAGTTACAGTGTTTTATGAGCCACTGGTCATTGCGAAGGTACTTGGCTTCCTAATGGAAGAGATCTTTTATGAGTTCACAGATATTATATGTGCTTGAAGGAGGAGGAGCATGGCGAATCTACTCAGTTTTAGACATTCCTGTAGCTGTTAAAATTCATGTCTACTTGAATCGCTTTACTTACGTTTCTGCTGCTCTTCCCATACGGGCTTGTAATTTAGCCATTAAAGATAGGACTGTTGGTTCATTTTTAGCAGTGGCCCACGTTATACATTTGGAAAGTCAATAATGATGTGTCCTGTTTTTGGATAATTGGTAGAGCCCTTGATTGTCTTTGAAAACATTCTTCAGTACAGTCACCAGGAACATC
Source organism: Cricetomys ansorgei (assembly GCA_026225945.1). Classification (NCBI taxonomy): domain Eukaryota; kingdom Metazoa; phylum Chordata; class Mammalia; order Rodentia; family Nesomyidae; genus Cricetomys; species Cricetomys ansorgei. Next base: position 28,267 of record JAMJFZ010000624.1, read on the forward strand.
TCCCTCTTTTATGGGTTGTCTGGGAGATTGAAGGAATATTACTCTGAGCTCCATATTGTTGTAATAGATCTCTTCCCCATAAAAGTAAGGCTACGTCAGTCACAGGAGGCTTTAATTTTCCTACTTGGTATTCTGGCTCTACATTTAATCCGTCTTACAATTTGTTTTATCTGAGATAATGTTCCTAAAATAATAATCCCTAAAAACTGTGTAGATACGTCCTGATGGAGCCAATTTGGATTTCAAGATTCTTGTGAGATTATAGTTATATCAGCCCCTGTGTCCATCAAACCTTCAATTTCAATACCATTTACCTTTTAAGTTTGGTCTCTGATAATTGACAGCAGTTTGCCAAAATACCTGTCTTCCGGTTCTTCCGAATCCTCCTGTCCTTTCCACTGGAGCCACATTATGTTTGAAATATGGTAGTAAAAGCTGAGTGATCCTGTCACCTGCTTTAAGCTGCATATCTTTCTTTACATACACCAAAATTCAAGTCTCTCCCTTGGAATTTTCATCTATAATTCCTGGATGGACAATGAATCCTTGGGAAGTCAAGCTACTTCTGAAAACCATTCCTACTGCTATTGGGAGTAGAGGACCATAAACACCAGTGGCTGCCTTATAACACTGAATTTCTGTGGATAGTGTGAGAGTTCTACCTATGGCTAAATCTAGGGCAGCCCTTCCTGCTGTAGTGTGCATTAGGTCTCCAATACCAAGTTTAGGCTCCTCTGGTTGCTCTGTGGATGAGTTATTCGATTGCTGACAAGAAACCTGTGACTAGTATCATTTGTTTCTGAAGCTGAGCTAGACCTACTAGGTGATTTCCCATTGGCAGGGAGTATCTGGTATAGCTCCTGTTGACCTACATTTATTAATCCAATGCTGACCCTTACCACATCTTCTACCCAGGAGGCTGGGACTTTCTGGATTATTTTTAGCTTTAGGAATGCCCTGTCTACAATCCCTTTGTAAATGATGTTGTCTTCCTAAGTTAAAACATTGCATGTTTTGAGATCTAAGACTTTTAGCCATTGGTTGTCTAAATACAGTGGCATTATAAGCGTTCGGGCCAAAATCAGCAGCAGTTCTAATTTATTCATCTATAGGCACTGACTGTGCTTTTAAATGTCTAATGATGTTTTTGCACTCTGCACTTGCATTTTCAATAGCCAAAGTTTCAGTTAACACCTGCCTTGCATCTGATATTGCTCTATTTACAACTGAAGTTAATCTTTGTAAAACATCAGTCAAGTCTTACCCTGAGCCTCACATAATCAGGACCATCGCACAGATCCTCCGCAGACATACAATGAACCAAGGGAGAAGGAAGATGCAGATAGGGTGCAGGCAGACTGCACCAATGCCTCCTCCTTTCTTACTGAGTCTTGCCCTATCTGGGGAGACCTGATGCGGAGGACCCAACCCCAGGTCAGGTTTTCCCTCGCTCCCAGCCCACAGGTATGCTGAGACCTCAGCAGCTCGAGTTTTCACATACAGCTCTTAGAATAGAGACATGTGAATAGACTGATGCTCAGGCTGATGCAAGTAGCTGGGCGCCTACCAGCACCATCATCAGACGGGATCCTCAGAGAAGATGCCCACAAAGCACCAGCCCCGGAAGCACCTGTCCTCCAACCTCCAACTTCAAAACTTGCTGAGGGCCGATGATACCCAAGCAGTGGACGTAATCAGCTTGACAAAGATCCTGGTTTTTCCCTTTTGCTTTGCCCCTTTCTCATCTTTACTGTATGGTGACAAAAGCCTCTCATCAATAATATTGTCTATTTGGCCTAAGAATTAAAACTCAAATCAATTTCCTGGGCCGGCTGGGAGAGGGACACTGCCATCTCAGCTCTAAGTCATTATAAACTAACCTTCAAGTTTTGGCATGTGAGAACTATTCATGGTTTCAGTAGACATACCATAAAAACTTATTCTTGGTTACACGGACCTTCCCATGGAACCAGAGCCATCGCTGAGATCAGAAATGAAGACTCTAGACAGTAGGTCAGCAAGCTTGAAAAAACAAATAGAAAATTCACCCCTGAATGCCTGCCTCCTTTTACAGTGAGTATGCAGATCAAGGATCAGCTAGTCGTTAATAAAATATTGTGTTAAGACTACTCACTAAAATTACCCTTGAAGATCAGAGGCCTGCAGCTGGGAGGGGATGAACACTCTTGCACTGGTTCCTTTTTTGATGTATGCTTGACATCTGCATATAAGCAGCCTGAAGTTTCTGCTGTTTTATAGTTAGAGCAAAATCTTTGTGAGAGAGGGAAGCCTTGTAATTTTTCCCCCAATGTGCACATTGTTATTTTGCTTTCTCTAACTCTTAATGTTTCTAAGTTCTAATTTTTATTTTTATTATTAAAAGAAATATATTATCATACATAAAGCCGTGTTCTATGCAAGTCTTACTGGGTCCCACAGAAGAATGAACTACTGCATTCATCTTTCTTAATCTTTCTTAATTTTCCTTCAACGGTCCACTTTCTTCTGTGAGAGTTCATGGAACTGTACTGTGAGTGAAGACTGGTCAGTAATCTGCAAAAACTTGCAGCTTACTTTTAAGCTGTAGCCAGGTCCAGACCAAAGGCCAGACATCATCTCTCTCTTTTGTGGGTGGGTAGAGCTAGCAGGGCACTTATGCAGGCACCTGGATCGCCAGCCAGAATCTTGAAGGCCTATCAATGACCCACACCTGGGAAGAGAAAATTCTCTAACCAATTCAGTTTTTGTTTTTCTTGTTGGGGAGAGAGGTGTTTGATCAATATCTGAGATCTCAAGTGTCTGACTTCAGAATACCCATCAGGTTACCATCTGAACCCGTGGCATAAGGCAGCTGCCAGGGAACCTGCTTGCAATTGGTTCCAAAATAAGGGTGTCCAGACTGAGCATTCTTGCCCCAGCAAACAGGAGCTTCAAATGCCAGCCCAAGCTTTCTTCCTCCTCTCAGAGAAAAGGGAAGTGACAGCTGGTGCCAGTCTATCCAAGACCCTGCATTTCCTGAGATCCCCAAATTCTCCTCACTGTCCTGTCTTGTCTCTTCATCTGCCCTTTCCTCCCCTAGGACCAGTTGGAGTCAGGGACAGCTTGAGTGAGAGGCAATGATTACATTAGATTGAGCCAGTCAGTAGAAGACTTGGTCTTTGGTAGAAGAACATGCTAGCAGAGGGAGTGACTGAGATTTGGAGATGAAAGACAGAACAGGGGAAAGCTGGAGTCCCATATGAGCGGTGCTGGAATGCGGAGGGTCCTGATCTGCTTGTTGGTGATGTGAGGTCTTGGGTGAGCACTGACAAAGGCAGTTTCGATCTTGGAGTGGGAGAGAAGAGACCCTAGTAAGACTTTAGTACTTTCTCCTTGGATCACAAACCCTTAGCCCAGAACCTCAAAGTTTTGGGAGCTCACTGCCCTTCTTTGTTAGCTTCTGAGCTCCAGCCTTAACACGCTTTGGTTAGACACAGGTGCTGTTTATGTGGAGAAGCATCAGGACTCCACAGCAGGGCTCTGGCCTCTGGAGGCGGCTGGACCTTGGGAGTGTGGAAGTCTGAAAGGAGAGACCGACAGGGAGGGTTGTGGCTGCAGGAATGTGACCAGAGAGCAGGCCTTGATCAAGGGGCTTCCAAAGCGGTTCCTCCCTCCCTCCCTCATCTCTCTCTCCTGGCCTCCTCTACTCCCTGCCTGAGCAAAAGCTTGCCCCTCTCCTACCTAAGTACCCCCTCACTAGCCCAACTTGTAGCCAAGTTGTCCCAAGGCAGCTGTGCAGGCCTGGATGATTTAGTCCTAACTTTCATTTTCTGCTGTGTTGAGGGAAACCCAAGACTGAAAACTTCCCACCCAAACTGCCCCGGTGGCCCCTAAGTTACAGTTCTTGTCATCACCCTCCTCTTCAAACACATGTTCTTCTGCACGGAATCCAGCTCCCCTTGGAGCTGTACCTAGGAGAGTTTCTGACCAGGTCCCGCCCAGCCTGTGCAGGCTGAGGGATGGCCCTCCTGACTCGGGTAGGGCAGCATGTGGAGCATGTGGAATTTGTATGTAAAATATACGTTCCTTTTTCTTTTGAAGAGCCATCTATAGAAGCATTGAAAGCAATAACTATGGGATTTTTCGATGTAACTATAGGCAATACCCATAGAGTATCTTTAAAAATAATCTTAAAAGAAGGATTTTATCTTTAGCTCCAGAGTAATATGTTGATATAACTATGTACTATGTTGATGTCCACGATTAACAATGTGGAACAAATAGTTTATTTAATGGGACAATAATTTTCGTAGGCTCTTTTATCAGTAAGGGATTATTTCTATGAGCTATCAGTTTAGCCGCTGTGTTATTTAATAAGCTAATAACCCGTTCTGTTTTGTGCTTTACATTTGTTGTAGAATTCAACCGGGAGTTTTTAGAAAGCAACTTAAAGAGCAGCGTCAGATCCTAATAGTGATAAACAGATAAGAGCCTATCCAATTGATAGAGTTCAAAGGTATACATTTTGTTCTTTTGGTTTATTTACTATGGAAATTAAGCCTTAAGTATTGCTTAGACAAGCAATAAAGAACTCCCTCCATATAATGAATCGCTAACACCGCTGGGAACTCAAACCGCGTAGGCTTAGTGCTGTGTGCTCTGATTACAATTGCCTCTGTACTAGAAGTTGGGCTTGTTTTAGTTTTTTTCCTCCATGAAGGGAACCATTGGTATTGAGTCTTCCCATGAGGGAAAACAAGATTCTCATAAAAAGGACCTTCAATATTCAATTATTCCCGCTATGAGGGAAAAGATTCAAACAAAAATCAAGCAAGCATGCAAACAACAAAAACAAATAAATCCAAGCTGGGGCGGCTGGGGCGGCTGGGTCGGCTGGGAACTCAGGTTCATGACCTTAGGCAGCCATTCCTCAATGTTGTCACAAGGTGGTGCCATTAGTCCTGGATTGAACATTTCCCTTAGTTCCCTTGACTTACTGTTTTGTTTTCTTTTTTAATTTCTTGTATAAAAACTTCCCCCTTTCTGTATCAGGAATAGACGTGTGTGTGTGTGTTTGTGTGTGTGTCTTATTATTTTTCTCTGGAGCTTTTCTATTTGTATCTGTACATTTTACAGTTGCACCGAACTAACTCCGACCTTTTCTCTTTCCCTATCTCCTGAAAGAGGGAGATACGGAGATAAGATAAAGAGGAGATTGGTTTCTATCACCCTGGCACTCCTCACTCCCGGTTTCATCCAAGAAAACATTCTCCTCTGCTGACAGACGATCCCCTGCTGAACATTTCCCTTCTTGCTTCCCTGTTCTGTATCTGACCGTGCCTTTTCCAACTCTTCACTCTGCAGTGGTCCTAAGGCATTTGCAGTGCCTTATGAACTGCAAAAAGACCAGCAAGACTCCTCTCAAAGCTCTCAGCGCTGTCTCTACCCCGTCAATTCTAACTGAACCTGAGGAGTTGCCCGGAACCACAAGCAATGCTTCTTAATGAATGAAAAGAGTTTGGTAATCTGTCTTTCACCTTCACTCGGGTTCCCTTTAGCAAACACTTTAGCAGCTGCACATACTGCTGCTCCTGAGATGAGGAATTAGAATTCCCCATGTCCCTGACACATCCCGGACTCCGGCTCTCACCTGTAAGCGTAGCTCCGTCCAGTCCTGAAGCCCCTGGACCCCTTTTCTTCTTTGTGCCCAGCCCATTTGGTGGAGAACAGATTTTTAAATTATGTCCTTATGATTCTCTGGATTTCCTCCGTGTCTAATGTTATGTCTCCCTTTGTAGGAATTTTAGTAAGCCTTTGTACTTGGCTTAATCATTAAATATGAAGAAATTGTTTTTAGATATGCTTACGCTTTGAAGAAATCCATGATACGAATCATGATTGTTTTCTGGGATCCCGGTGACCCGATCCCAACCCAGCTTCTAGAGCAGTGGTTCTCAACCTCTCTAACACTGCGGCCTTTTAATACAGTTCTTCATGGTGTGCTGATCCCGGCCACAAAGGTATTTGTGTTGCTACTTCGTATCCGTAATTTTTCTACTGTTATAAATCGTAATGTAAATGTCTGATGTGCAGGTGGCCTTAGGCGACCATTGTGAGAGGGTTATTTGACCTCCAAAGGGGTCACAACCCACCGGTTGAGAACTGCTGGAGAGGAGGGAAATGGGGGTTGCTCCTGACTGCTCTGCACCGCCCCACCATGATCCCCGGCTGGAGGCTCTAAGGAATACACAATGAGCCTGCCCATTCCCAGAAAAACACACTCGCCCTGGGATACAGCAAGACTTGTCACCCATCCTGCCGCCTCTGGAACCTGGCCAGGCACCCTGGAACACTCTAACATAGTCCATGAAGGGTCTCTGTGTTCTAAGGTGGACCTAGGGTAAGCGTCCACCAGACACCAAGGAGGCCCACGGTGGCTATGAGGCCTCCTTCTTGGCCTGTAGACAGAACACCCAGGCCAGGTCTCTGTCCCCCAAGCCTCCACTCAGACTGGGCAGGTACAGCACAGTGCACTGGGCAGGCAAGGGCGGCAGGGCCATCTCCCCAGTAGAGCTTACAAGCCAACACGCAACGGCAGAGACGTTTGGTACAAAGTTTATAACTCACTCTGCCACACAAAAGTAAGAGTAAGTGTCTGGAACAGACTGGAATGGCAGACCCAGGACCAACTTCCGGAGCCTGGCTACCCATCCGGTCCTGGTGGGCGGAGTTGGGGGCAGGCTGGACGTGGAGCTTGAGGGAGGGGCTTGGACCTTCTTTCTTCAGGCTTGAGGGCAGGGTTGAGAATGCTGCGTGTGACCTCTCAGGCGGCCTTTTCAGGCAAATGGAGCTCCTAAGCAACCCACAGTTTAGCAGCCCTCTTCACATCTGTGATCCCGCCCTGCAAGGCCAAGGCCAATTGCCCACACAGGCAGACAAGGGGTTCATCAACCTTCAGGGAGGGCGCCGACTTCACCTCTTAGGTCAACCCATTCCTGAGGCACTCCTCCAAACCCCTTGGTGATGAGAGACAACCCTCAAAGCAAGACTACACCCCTTAGCGGCCATGTGCAATCGCTCTCCGGGCACTTAGGGAGCTATGAGGATGGTCCGGCCCACACTCAGGGCTAGCCACGCACCCAAGGCCCCGGTCCACCGTCACTAGCTGGGATCCTGGAGCAGCCCCAAAGCCAGCAGTGCCTGACCAGGGCCAAGGAGGCCACGCATGACTGGTCCACAGGTAGCTTCTTGGCTTCCAAAGCAGGAAGAAGACTGAGTACCCACAGTGGCTAGGGTCTGTCGCCCAGGGTCAGCGTCAGTGACAGACTGTGCTTGCGCTCTGGTTCCTCGTCGTCGTCCTGGCAGGGTTGGGGCGGCCGGGATTTGAAGAAGTCTGAGACATAGCGGACCTGGGGGAGAGGAGGGAAGTGAGGAGGGCCTGGGGAAGAAAAGCCAAAAAGGAGCCCTAGAGGGAGGAGTCGAGGAGGGACATGGGGAGTCGGGTAGGGCTCACCGTGAGGCAGGCCACCAAGGCTCCCTGCAGGAGGCCGACGAGGACGTCACTCCAGTGGTGCTTGTTGTCCGACACGCGGGTGTAGCCCACGTAGATGGCAAAGGCCACCAAGAAGAACTGAACCGTGGGCCTCAGTAACCGCGCCCACTTCCAACACAGCCGAGCCTGCACGTACAGCTGTCCAGAAGTCAGCTTGCATCAGACTGGCTTGGGAGTGTCCACGCCCCACCCAACCCAGTGCAAAGAGAGTCAGCCCCACCCCACCCCACCCCAGTGCCTCTTCTGCACACCTCATTGTGCAACAGGTGACGGGAGGGAGTAACGGAGGTCCAGGGAAGGGGTAGCTTAGGTGAGGGTCCCCGGGAAGAAGATGGACACTCACCGCCAGGAACAACATGCAGTACATGCCGAAGGAGGAATGGCCGGAGTAGAAGGACAGCCTGGGAGGGAGGGAGCACAGTCAGTGGGACCTGGAAATCAGGGCCAGGAGCTCCATGGGGAACTGGCAGCCGCAGAGGGGTGCACTCCTAAACTGAGGAGAGACAGCTCAGAGGTTACGAGACTGCTTTTGCAGACCACCCAAGTACCCAGCATCTGCATCCACCTATAACTCCAAACCCAGGGAGATCGGATGCTCCTGGCTTCTGAGAGCACCTGTACTCACACGTGCGTGCACACCACACGCGCGCACACACACACTCTTAAAGATAATAAAAATAAATCTTTAAGATGTTTTTTAATTTTATTTATTAATATTGTATGTGCACAGTGTGTGTGTGTGTGTACAAGCACATTGCTCTTGTAGACAGCCCAGCTTTAGTTCCCATGTTGATTTGAGCAGCTTATTTATTTTTATTTTCTGTATATGGGTACTTTGCTTACATCTATGTCCATATACCACATGCACGCAGTGCATGAAGAGGCCAGAAGAGGGCACTAGATCCCCTGGAACTGAAGTTACATGGTTGTGAACTCTTTCGTGGGAACTGAGAAACTAACCCTGATTCTCTGGAAGAGCAGCCTCGGCTCTTAACTGCTGAGCCATCTCTCCAGCCCCGCAAAATAAAACTGTAACCTGAAAGAAGGCTTGCACACAGAACACGGCATCTCACCTACTCACTCTCGCTTTACAGACTCCACACACACACACACACACACACACACACACACACACCTGCTCCTAGAGCCAGCGTGGCCAGCAGGACCACATTGGGGGTGGCCATCACAGCCAATACCGCCCCCATGGCCACTGCGGTGACAGCTGGTGGTCACGGGTGCAGATCGTCACCTCGCCTTACAGAGATTTTAGTCACTGCTGCCTCAGTGCTTGAGCAACAGCCAAGGCTTATGTTTTGAAGACCCAGAGGAGCCAGACCTCCCCAGAACACCCACAGAGCCTCTCCACCATTCTGGAAGACAAGATAAGGCTCAGGCAGAACCCCCAGATGCACCCCAGCACCCAGAAAACAGAAAAGAAATGTACATCCCATCTTGCTGACCACTATGCTGACGGAAGGCCCTCATGATGGCACAGCCGTCCACGTTGTTCCCTCAGGGAAGCCAATAAATGGACAGCGATTACACCACTGCCCCCGTTCTCCCCCGTGACTCGGCATTAGAGAGACGTGGCTGGCGTGTGCGAGTCAAAGCTGTGGATCTTCAGTATGGCCACACAAAGAGACAAAATCACTGTTTAGCCACGATATATATATATATATATATATATATATATATATATATATATATATATATATATATACACACACACACACACACACACATATGGCTCGCAGAGAACTTCACACGCACAGTCAATGGCACAGCTCATAAGCAGATGCTATCTAAGGAGCTGGGAAGACAGATAGCCAGTAAGCACGCTTGCTGTACAAGTTATAGGGAACCGAGTTCCGTCCCTAACACCCATGTAAAAAGTGGGGTGTGTTGCTGTGATCTCAGAGCTGGGGAGGTGGGAAGAGAAGGATGCCAGGAGGGAGGGTGTTGGCCAGTCTAGCAGGCCTGCACAGCTCCAGTTCAGTGAGAGACCCTGCCTCAAAATATAATGTGGAGAGAGCCTGGAGAGGTGGCTCTGGGGTTCAGAGACCAGGGTTCGGTTCCCAGCATCCACATAGCAGCTGGCCACCGCTTGTAACTCCAGTCCACGGACTCCTGCGTGAACCTGGTGTACATACATGCAGGAAAACACACATACACGTCAATAAACATCTTTTTCAATTAAATATACATTTATACACGGTGGAAAGCAATTGAAGAAGACAGCTGACACTGGCTGCCTACCGGACCGCGCACATACGCGCACACTCAGACACACGCAAGAAGTAGTCCGTGGGGAGACACAAGCGCCAAGCTTAGGAGGCTGGCGCTGTAACCCGCTACTTGAAGCGTCCATACATGAGACATCCGTGGAGACAGAGGAAGGGACAGAAGCCCGTCAGGCGGGAAGATGAGGGGTTTGGGGTCATTCTAGGCTACACGGCGAGACCCTGTCTTGGAAATCTGAAAACGCATATTAACTCCAATAATAGTCTAAGTGAAAAGCCCTGTAGCCCCTGGGCAGCAGCAGCGCACGCCTTTAATCCCAGCACTCGGGAGGCAGAACAGGAGGATCTCTGTGAGTTCAAGGCCAGCCTGGTCTACAGAGAGAGTTCCAGAACAGCCAGGGACACAACAAAGGGACCCTGTCTTGGGAAAAAAGAAAAAAGGGGGGTCCAGAAGGCCTGATAGCTGTTCAGAGCCAAGAGACAGAGAGGGGCTCAGGGGAGATTACAGAGGATGCAGGACACACAGGCGCACCAGGCGTGAACAGCAGGGCGGGAAGAGCAATAGATCCCTCACCTCTCGCCTCAAGGGACAGGAGGCAGTCACCCCAGCTCTGCAGGGCTGCCCACTGCCTCCCAGAAAAATGAACCCCGAGACTGTCCACTTGTGTACCCGCCCTGCCAAAGACAGAGGAAGACCCATGCCCCCCCCCCCCCGCCTCCCCCTCCTCCCCCTGCCTCTGCCGCCAGGTTTTCTCCATCCACCGGGTTCCAGCTCCATCCCTCAAAGCCTTGCCGGGACTGCAGCCAGTACCCACCTGGCCTCCGTGACGTTGGCAGGGTTGCCCCTGCACACATCCAGCTGCACATAGCCGGAGCAGTTGACCCGGCTCCAGTCGGGGTCACAGATAGCCAAGAAGCTGGGTCGCAGGCGGCCGATCATGTATTTGGCCAGGTCAGTCAGAGATTGGCTCACAGCGGCTCCAAACAGGAAGGTCCCCAGCACTTTGTAGATGGCGGCCACATAGTTGTTGAAGTCAGAGCGTGAATAGAGACGGTCCGTGTACACCAGGTAGGCCTCCCCTGCTGACACCTGCTGAGAAAGCAGCTGCTGCAGAGCACTGAGCAGAACCCACTCCCGCTGCGCCTGTCCTACTGGAGAGCTGGGTCCTAGGCACCCCAGGGCGGGGCCGACTCCACCCCCACCCAAGCACTGTCTCCACTCACAAGGATGAAGGTGGCTGTGATAATGACCCCCGCCATGAGTCCGTGGGTGATGGTGTCCGGATGGTAGGGGTATCGGATGGAGTCATCGCCACAGTAGAACCCTCGTTTGTATGGTGAATTCACCAGGGTCAGGATGATGAAGGGCAGAGAGGCTGTGGGAAACCGGGGAAGGCACGTTGGTTCTCCACAGTACAAACTCTTGCCCACATTATCTGCGCTGGCTCTCAGCCACTCCGCCATAACTCCATCGGAAACACTCCAGTGACTTTTGTTTGGGTGTTTTCTTTGTTTTTTGTTCTCTTTTCATGTTTTTTTCGAGACAGGGTCTCTCTGTTGTGACTCTGGCTGTCCTGGAGCTCACTCTGCAGACCAGGCTGGCCTGGAACTCAGAGATCCGCCTGCCTCTGCCTCCAGAGTGCTGGGATTAAAGGCGTGTGCCACCACCGCCTGGCTTTGCGGGATGGGGGTGTTCAGTGACTTATTTTAATGAGCCCAACTAGTGAGCGGCTCCACCTGGCTGCATCCAGCCTCGTTTTAGGCCTTCCTAGAGCTGGCTCTTCCAGCATCAGCAGCAGGTGCCTCTGCACACACACTGCAAGCACAGGGACCCCCTCCCAGCTCCCCTTCCCTCATGATGAGCCACCCATGGAGTCCCTGTTGCTCTTCATGGCTCCTGTCCCCTGTAGAACCACACGGTCACCTGAGTGACCACTGTCCGGACTGCCCCATCTGCATAGGAACACCAAGAACCTGCTGTGTCCAGGGCAGGACACTGGAGACTGCCCACTGCCTGGTTAGGCAGGTAAGATCATCTTGCAACACAAAGCAAGACGGTAGGGTTGTAGAGACACAGCCCCAGCAAGGCACAGTCTCTGCTTCTTTATTTACTTTCATTCTGAGTTCTAAGCCAATGCCAGCTACACCCTGGCCCCCAGCCGGACCCAGCCCTGGATGCAGGAAGCTCACACCAAAGCCCAGAGAAAGGGATGCTCTTGGATGTCATGGCAGAGAAGCTGTGAACAGCGCAGCTATCTGGAGCCTCCAACCAAGGGTGGCTGGGACTTGGGAGCCAGTCACAAGGACAGGACAGCAGGTAGCTCCGAGTCCACAGGCACAGACACTCCAAAGAAGCAAACCCAGGCAGGTGCCCTTTGCCCCGAGCATGAAAGCTGGGTGTGGAGGGTGTGGTTTTCAGGTACCGTGTGCCAGGAGAACACAAGGAGATGGGCCTCCCCTCAACGTGAAAAAGGGAAATGGAAGGGCCCAGAAAAGTCCTTGACACAGGCTGAGCCAGCAGGGTGCCAGAGGGGACATGATCTGGGGAAATGCTAACATCGTGAAGCTGAGAGGTGGGGCTGAGAAGTGAGTGTCCCAGGGGACACTGCTGCTGCCGTCCCCTGGGAGGGGGCAGGCTCCATACCAGTGAGAGAACATTGAAAGAGGTCAGAGGAGAAGGTGAACTGGTCATAGAGGAGGAGAGAGGGGGAGAGCAGGGGAGAGAGGAAGAGGGCTTGTGAAAGACAGGGTGGGAGAGGAGAAGAGGAGGGGAGATGGTCAGAAGGAGGCCAGGGTCAGAGGGAAGCCCCTTATCCTACACGCTGGGAAAGCCTGAGGACTGGCAGTGTCAAGGCAGCAGACTGGAGTTAGTGGCTCTGCAGACCACAGCCACCTCTGGATGGAGCTGAGGGCTGGATGGCTGGCTCCTGGCTGTGTCCCCCAGCACCACCTTCAGTGGGTGTCTGTAGGAGACGCTGTCCCCCACTCACACCCACACCCACACCAGGGAAAGCGCCTACCAATCAACGCCAGGCGACCTGAGCCTCCTGCGGCAGAGGCTCCGCCAGGTAGCCCCGCCTCTGGCGACCCAGGACTTTAAGGAAACTTAAACATGCAAACTGTTCCCAAGTCCTTCGCAGTTAAAGCACCAGAAATTTTCCACAAACCCAGACTCTTTAAAAAAAAAAAAAAAAAAAAAAAAGCTGCCCAGGGCTGGGGGATGTTACACACACACACACACACACACACACACACACACACACACACACACACACACACACACGGCCTCCTGGCTGCCATCGGGTGCGGCGAAATGGAGTATCCTTCCGGGATACGGAAGGTGGGACGAGAAGGTGGGGGGGGGGGTTTATGTGGGAAGCGGGAGGGCAGACGACACCACCCCCCCACAAGTCACCGCCTTCGGGGTAGAATCCAGCCACTGTCCCCTGGGCCCCCAACAAACACTTGGCCTTTGTTTGCGCCTGGGGGTGTGGGGGGATCGGGATGCTCCTCCCCACGGCCTGAACCGGACTGGCAGGTTTGTCTGTGCGAGCCTGGCCGTCCCCGCCTCCAGGGGGGAACCGGGCTGGACCTTGGCCACGGGTCACTGGCCTGCAGGGTCCTGGCGCCGCTCCGCCCGTGTAAGTCACGTCCCCCGCGGTACTCAAGCGACTTCCTGCTGCCGGGACCCCCCACCCGGGAACAAGCCACAAGTAGACAGGCAGCCCCGATCCCGCCAGGCGCCCAGGAACGGGAAGTGGGGAGCCGCAGACACCACCGTCTGCAACCCGGAGCGAGCGCACGCTGGCCGGAGGGAACCGGAGGGCGCGCACCTAGGACAGGGTCCCCGCACCCGGGTCCCGAGGCTCTTACCGACCAACACGCACAGCACGTCCAGCAGCACGAAGACCCACCTCCGCTCCATGTCGCCCGCCCCCACGCCCAGGGACGCCCGCGACCCCCGCTAGGCTCGGCCGTCCCGGCCCGTCCCCGGCAGCCCCGGGATCACATGGCCGTGGAGACTGCCCTGCCCAGGGGAAGGGCTGAGCTTGACGAAAGGCCCGGGCGAGGCGGAGGCGGGGCTGGAGGGAAGGCGTGGCATGAAGAGAGAGTGCAGAGGTGGGAGGGGCGGGAGAGGGCGAAGGCCCTGAGGGGTGTGTTTTCACCATGACCCTGGAGTGGAGGCGGGGTGCGCCTTCGGGGCTGGGAGTGGCCACCAAATCTCAAGGCAGTGGGCTGGAGGTCATGCGGGTGTCCCTGGCACTTGGGCGGGGTCCCGCCGTCTTAAGGCAGAGCCGCTGGGAGGGCGAGCCGCCAGCGAAACCCCGAGCCCACACGGGTTGATCTCCTGAACCTTTCCAGGATCAGGATCGCGCCCCTTAGCGCAGGCTGTATCCGCTCTAGGAAACGCCACAGTGATTCTGGGGTTGACCCATGAATGGAGCCCAATCTACCCTGCCACCAGGGGGTGTCCTGGAGCCCTATGCCAGGGACGCTTGGGAGCCAAGGGCATGTAGATCTGGAAAGGAAGACTAGACTCCCAACGTCCACCCCGGGTCCTCTGGGCTCTGACCACCTGAAGGTGTAAGAGGTCACCTCACGAAGCCTCCTCCCCAGAGGACACAGCTTCTCGAGGCCTCCACCTAGGCCGCACTGGCGGCCACCATCAGCCCTTCTCCACCACAGGCTTGAGATGTTCGAGACTTGAGGGCATCGGGGTCAGGAGACGGACAGCTCGACTGAAGGTCGGAAAGGTTTCCCCTGACCTGTCATCTGGGACAGGGCTGTCCTGAGAGAAGCCAGGCGCCTGCCTTCTGGTGCGACCTGTTTGGGGGAAGTCCCTGCACCCTAGAAGAAGTGGCCTATAAAGTGGGTAGGGAGCATCTTCAATAACACAGTAGCCTGCCCCCACACACACACACACCCCAGGGCTGGACAAGGACCTGGCTCCAGATCTTCATCTGTGTCCATCCCCCATTCCGCCCCACAGATCTGACCCTTTAAAAACAAGGACTCTGGCAGGCTGGGCTCTGGTGACAGAACTATCTCAGGGCGCTTTGAGCAGAGCTGCCCCATTGGGGCATTCCTTCACCCCGTCCATCCATATGTCTAGAGCTCATGGATTCAGAGTGCCAGGGTTACCCTACAATACGTGTGTCTTGTTCCCTGGCAACTCATCAATGGGGGTGCCCTCATGACACCCCCCCCCATTAACCTGTTTACTTGGGACCTGACAGTAGGAAAATCTTAGCAGGTCAGTGCAAAAAACAAAACCGAAACTGTCATCCTTACTGAGTGCCTACTGTGTGTCTAGAAGAGAGCACCAGAGAGGAGGCTCTGGAGGAGAGTGGGGCTCTGGGCAAGGAGAGGAAGATGGGGCGAGAGGCTCTTGAGTTGAAAGGTGGGTCCGGAAGAGGGTGATGGAGGAGGAGGGGTGTGGCTGAGGGAGGACTAGGAGGAGGAGGGTAAGTGGGAGGAGAGCAGGCTGGAGAAGGGATGGAGGATGTTAACAAGAAGAATGAGGAAGGAGGAGGGGGAGGGGAGGAGGGGTTGGAGGAGGGGAGCCTGGATAAGCAGGGGGACTGTGGGAGAAAAGAACCTGCGTGGAGTCTTTCTCCCATCCCTCCCCTCTTGGAAGGATTTGGATCAGTCGTTAAAACCCACGGGCAGCACCAGCGTTAAAACCTTGCGGAGGTAGCAAAAATTAGGATTAGGGTTAGGATTCAGGTCATGGCGCCTAATCCGTTCCTGGCGTGGCCACACTGAGAAACTCCACTGGCAGAATTCTTCCACCAGACCATGCTGAGCCAAGCTGCCTATGCCCTGCAAGGGCCCCAGGGAGCCTGAGCTAGAAGCCTGGTCCCCTTCGCCTGGAGCAGAGGGGACTTGACCAGTCCTGCTGTCTTGCCAGCTCCCCGCTCCCACAGGCCACTGTTAGCCCAGGGCGCTGGAGCTGACTGCTCGCTCTGGCCCTGGTGACTCATGGCTACTGAGGCTTCAGTGTCTGAAGGAATTCTGCAAAGGACCCGGGCAGTGGGCAGAGAGACCTACACACATCAGACACTACCCACATACACACAGCCTTGGCCTTCCGTTTCTCTGGAGATCTGGAGGTTGTTTCAGACGCCCCCGACCCAGCGTCAGGGTCAGGGTCCCACACAGTCGGATGCAGGCAAAAGCAGAAAATCTGGGTGTATCTGTGTCTCTGCAGACCCCACAACCCAGGACCTTGGAAATCAGCAGTTAGGAATAGGGTCATACTCACCAGGTGGCACCCCACAAGCAGAGACCGCCTGGAGAGCGGGCCACCCTCAGACTCAGAACCCAGTGCACCACAGAACCGCCTCCTGATCGCCCCGAGCCCCCAACCCATGCCAGTCTCCTTCAAGGCCCATGCTATGCGTTTGTGCATTGCCTAGCTGCTCCCCAGAATGAGCACCAGGAGGCAGTGGCTGGACACACACAGGGGACTGGCTGAGCAGGTGTACTAGCAGCGGTGGGTAATGGTGGGGTAGTGCTCAGCTCTCACATGCAGCTGGACATGCGTGAGCTCCCGTCCTGTCCCCACAATCTCGTCCTCAGGCACGGCAGTCTCCTTCGCTGCTCAGACCCAGTCTGTAGGGGAAAACAGGAGTGCCATCCAGGACCCAGAGGGGCAGGTGAGAAGGCACTCCATGGCAGAGACAGGGCTCCTGTCCAGGATGGAGATGAGGGCTGAACCCCCTGGAACCAGAGGGAGAGACACCCTGATGGCCCCATCGCCGCTGTCATCCCGGCGTCCTCCTGGTGGTCAGAACTCCACAGGGGCAGGGAGGAGGTCCCACCTCAGTTTGGAGCCCTCCCCATACAAGGGTGGTGGAAATCTACACTGAGGGTCTGCACACCCTTCTCAAGCCATGGGTTGTGCTTCATGCCTCAGGCAACACCACAGAGTCCTCGTCCTCAGTAACTCCTCGGGGTGTGGGGTGGGAGGGACTGGATCAAGTAAACAAAAAGGCAGAAAGTCCAGTCCAGTCTGAATAACTAGCGGAGTAACAAGCCAGTGGTAACATAATTCTTGGGAAATGCAGGGTACAATGCAGTGTTAAATAGCTTGTCTGTCGTGAGGATCGGAGTATCCTGCGCTTTACTTGGTGACCCCAGAGAGGAACTACAGATGGGGAGACTGAGGACCACGGAGGAGAGATGAAGACAAGCCTGGACAGTGGGGTTAGGTCTGGGCCTGTCATGTCTTCGACCTGTGACCAAGCCAGGGAGCCCGAGGCTCAGGGCAGTGGCAGGCCCAGGTCCACCATCTCTGAGACACTTTCGCCCTCCTCCAAGATGGTGTCCAGGAACCCCCCCACCTCCTGATTTTCCCAAGACAACCTCCACTTGCTCAGCCCAGCAGAGATTCTCACACTTTGTCCCAATGAGACACGCAGGCCCTGAGGGATGTTCCCAGCCTGAGGTCTGCCATGGGGGCCTCCTGCAGCTATGGGCTGGAGGCCGGGACAGGGCTGGGAGGAACAGAGAGCATGTGAATCCATGAGAGTGTTCTGGCATCTGCCCCAGCTGCAGATGGTGAGGGCTGCCAGCCCAGCTCTTCCCCCCCAAGTCTTCAGCATCCAGTACAAAGCAGAGACACAGTCACCAGTCAACTCGATGATGCAGGATCCCAGGGTGGCTCCCCTGATTTTGAGCCCCACTCAAGCATCCCAATCTAACCTGGCCTTCCGACATACTTCTGCAGCCCCCTGGAACCCTTCTAGGCTCCCCGCTCCCCGCTATGTAGCAAGCAGTACACTACAGTCTTCTACCCTCAATTTAGGGAAGGAGAGAGGAAAGATAGAAATCTCCACCGCTTTTACGAGCAGCCTTGATACAGAAAGAGAGAAAGGTAGAAATCGTCCCAGCCTCTTTTTAGGCTGTCCTAAGCTCTAATCTCTCCTACCTTTGTTCTCACACTAACCACAGCAACCTAACCAACCAACGCCCACCCTGGGGCTTCAGACCTTTTATGCCCTAAACCAAAAGTTCCCATAAACCCATGTGGCACCCAATCCCAAAGACAAGCTACAGGTGCCAGAAGGACTGCACCCAACCAAATTACAACCACCTGCATCAAGCCTTCCAGTTCCAACTCGTAAACAACTCTCCCACAGCTGGGGTGGGAACGTGAACCTCTAGTGACTAGTCAGTTAAACCAAGAAGGTTTTCTTAATGTAAAAATTCCAAGTATTCCTCTACATGCCCCCTTCTTCAACTTATAAATTATGAGATACTGATTATTCTTCTCTGGTCCCAGGAGTTTATTAAATGAAACACTTCTCCAACTCATAAAATGGTCTAATCAGCTTTTTTTTTTTTTTTTTTTTTTGGCCCCCCACATAGTTTTTCCATAGCTTTCTTGGTTCAGCTGTCAGGGTAGTCAGATCTTTCTGACTTATATCTTATCATTTTTGATAATACCCACAACTTCTCATTTCCATTGGAAATTTGGGCATACCCCCTGCCCCCGTGCAAAACTCGTCCTGTTTTCCATTCAGATGTTAACACATCTTTATAATACATGGGTTGATTTATCTCTGCAGATTTTATGATGGCCCAATGTCTTTCAGCCGCTGTTGTTCCCGTCTCATTAACATTCAGAAAATTTAAAGTTAGTAGTGAACTGTGCAGTCTATCTCGGGGGGGGGGGTCCTTGTTGTTCCTTTTAGTCTTTCAAGCATTTCCTTTAACGTCTAATTAGATCTTTCTATAACTGCTTGTCCCGTAGGACTGTGTGATATACCAGTAATATGCTTTATGCCATAATATGCAAAAAAAAATTTTCATTTACTGGAGACATATGCAGGGGCATTGCCAGTCTTGATTTATAAAGGTATTCCCATGATAGCCATTACTTCTAGTAAAAAGTGTAATTACACAGTCAGCCTTTTCAGAATTCAAGATTTCCCCTCTTTTAGAACCTTTAGGGTTACTTCCAGAGGCAATGGGGCTCGGTCATACAAGGGACACATGAGGCCATTCTTTATAATTTCCTTAGCTTGTCTCCAAGTAATGAAGAAGTTCTTTTTTAACCCTTTGCTGTTTACGTGGTGCTTTTCATGAAATTTTGAAGCTTCTAACACATTTCCGATCAGTAGCTGATCAATTTCATCATTACCTTGTGCGTTTCGGCCTGGCAACCCAGCGTGAGATCTGACATGCGTAATATATGACGGACAACTTCTGCCTCGAATCACTTGTTGCAATTGCATAAATAAAGATGTTAACTCCGAATCATCCGGAATGCATTCGGCAGTTTCGGTACGCAACACAACTCTTTCACCACGCTGAGAAGCAGTGATGATATTAAGAGATTCCGGAAGTCCAAGACTACCATAGGATGGCATGCGACTCTGATTTCTGAACTGAATCATATGAGCTCTGACTGACTCTGCTTCCCTCTTCTGACTTGTAGCCTGCCGTTCCAGACATTGGCACTGGTATGAAATGTAGGTGCTTCGGAAATAGGTGATTCTTTCGCAATACACGGGAGTATCCAACGAGTCTTTTTGATAAACTGAATTCATTTGCTTCTAGGATATTAGTTATTAATTTCTCTTGTATAGCTGCTACAAGCTCTTCGCCAGTCTTCATTGATTGCCCATAACGACATAACCTCAGCACTAGTGTAAGGCACCACTATTTCTGTTAGATCTGTTCCTGACAGCTGACAAAACCTTATCCTTCCTTTTATGATTAAATCAGCAACTTTCTCTGTATATGTCTTTAATTTTTTTACTCTGCTTATGTGGCACAAATATCCATTCTAAGATGCTATCCTGTCACTACATAAGAATCCCAGGAGGAGAGTGTTTGGAATGAATAATAACCAAAATACAGGTGTGGATCTATGCAGTGCACATATGCCTCTTTCTACAAGAGTTAACCCTTGCTCCGCTGCAGCGGTTAAGTGCCTTGGACCGTCTAGGTTGGAGTCTCCTTGTGACATTTGAAATAAATTGCTTAACTCTTGTGTAGCTAATCCAGTCCTGTGTCTTATCCAATTGATAGCTCCCAACAATATTTGGAAATCATTAAGAGTTTGCAACTGATCTCTTCTGATTTGCACCTTTCGTGGCTGAATTTTTTGTTGACTTATCTTACAACCTAGACAGTTAATGGGATCTCCTCTTTGTATTTTTTCAGGAGCTATTTGTAACCCCCAACAGGGTAACATTCTTTTCCTTTCATTAAATAATTTTTCTAAAGCATCTTCATCAGAATCAGCTAACACAATATCATTCATGTAGAGACAGATTAGAGATTGGTGAAACTGTTTTCGAACTATTCCCAAAGGTTGGTTCACAAAATATTGGCACAGTGTTGGACTATTGAACATCCCCTGGGGAAGGACTTTCCATTGATATCTTTTGACAGGTTGAGCATTGTTATAGCCGAGTACTGTAAATGCAAACTTTTCCTTGTCCTGCTCTTGCAGGGGTATTTTAAAAACAACCTTTCAAATCAATTACCATCGGATGCCAGGACTTTGGTAGTAATGAAGGCAAAGGAATTCCAGACTGTAACGGACCCATTGGCTGAATCAATGTTTACTGCTCTCAAATCGGTTAGCATTCTCCATTTCCCAGATTTTTTTCTTTATCACAAAGACAGGTGAGTTCCACAGGCTGGTAGATTCTTCTATATGTTGAGCTTTTTAATTGCTCTTGTACCAGTTGTGCTAAAGCCTCCAACTTCTGTTTAGTTCCGAGGCCACTGCTCCACCCATAGAGGTTTAGTTAACCATTTTGACAGTAGGGCAGCTGGTATAGCTTCAGCAGTGGCTCCTTTTATAGGAAATTCAATACCTTCTGTGTCTGGCTTTTGAACAGCTTGTTCAGCCTGTGCGTCTCCCTCATTAAAACAGCCTTCAAGGCCTTATATTAGGTACTGTTTGTGAGATAGAAGGGATATTAATTTGTGTCCCCATTGCTTCAATAAACCTCTCCCCCACAATTTAGAGCAGTATCAGCCACATAAGGCCTTATCTTTCCTATTTGACCCTCAAGTCCTACACATGTAATCAATTCTTTGCTTTGCTTTACGTGGGATAATTTCCCAGATCCCATAAACTGTGTGGACACCTCCTGAGGGGGCCACCTCGAATCCCATGATGCTTGGGAAATTATTGTTACATCTGCACCTGTATCTACCAACCTTCTATTTGGATGCCGTTTATTTCCACTTTTATTTTTGGCCTTTGTCATTAATGACTGCCTGCCAGAACCTGTTTCCCTGTGCTCCCAAATCCACCTGATCTCTCTACAGGGGCGGCTTTCCCCTTGATGTAAGGGAAACAGTAGCAGCTGTGCAATCCTAGCCCCTGCTTTAAACTCCAGGTCTCTGGTTACATATGCCATGATTTTATTTCTCCTTTATAATCTGTCAACAATCCCAGGGTGTACATGGAACCCCTCTAATGTCAAACTGCCCCTAACCCGCATCATTCCTACTGTTCTTGGGGGCAGTGGACCATACACTCCAGTTGAGATCTTGTAACGTTCAACGTTTGGGGATAGGATGAGTTGTCTATGGCCAGATCTAACGCAGCACTGCCCTCAGTAGCATGAGTCAGATCTCCAGTACCGAGTTTGGACTTCTCAGTCTGCGTGCTACTTCGGTTCTGGCATGAACTGGCTTGCTCGCTTTTTGTCCCAGGGCCAAGCTAGGTCCGCTGTGGCATTTCCCGACAGTAAGGGCAAAGGATTCCCATTTATTTCTCTCTGAGATAGACACCCATTCGTCCAATGGCTACCCTTTCCATACTGTCTGTGAATCCCGGGCAATCTGCTCCTTTTCTCTGACTGGTAAAGAAACCACCGTCTTTGGAAGCAGCTCGGCTACAATCCCTTTGCAGGTGGCCTTTTCTCCCACGGTTAAAACAGCGGGAGTTGTGGTGTTTCAGCCCCTTAACTGTTGCTCCTCCTATCACTGCAGCCGTGTAAGTATTTGAACTGGTATCTGCAGTAGCTCGAATCCACTGCTCCATGGGTGCAGTTTGCCTTTAGAGGCTGAAATCCTTTTTACACTCTGCGTTGGAATTTTCAAACACCGCGGGCTCGATCATCACCTGTCGTGCCTCAGGGTCTGGGATAGCGCCGTTTAAGGCCGCAGCTAAGTTTCACGGAAAATCTGTAAAGGACTCCATTGAGCCTTGAATAATCTTGGCGAAAGAAATTGATTTTTTGCCTGGCTCTTCTACCTTCTCTGAAGCCCTTAAAGCTGCCAAATGACATTGGTGTATGGTCACGCCATCAAACCGAACCTGCTCTCGTAGTTCCGCATGGCGACCCTCACTGAGGAGCTGGTCTCGGGTTATATTTATTCCCTTTGCCCTGCTCTGCTTGTCCATGTTTGTTGCGTCTTCTCTCCACCAAGTAAACCACTGGGGCTGAGGCCCCGCCTCTAATACGGCAGTGACTAACCCTTTCCAATCGTATGGGATCATTCGGTGCTGGAGTGTCCAAACCTGCTCGGACATAAAGTGAATGCATGCCATACGCTACCACAGCTCCTTTTAATTTCTTTAAATCACTCCATCTCTATCAGCTGCCATCTCATTTAGTTATCTTTGGAGCTAACTCTAGCCGCTGGAAGTCGCTGAACTTCCGCAGGATATACCAAGGGCATTTTTGTAACCCTAGCTCAGCTGGTGCTGAGGGTTCACAATTAGACACCTCGCTTGGGTTTGGGTGCCTTGTCTGCTCATTTTCCCTTCCAGACACCCCCCTTTTCTTAACGGGACCCTCATCCTGCACAGGGAGCGAAGGCTTTGCTAAATCCCCCCGTACTTCCTCTAATAACACTGCCCATTCTTTCCCTACTTCCCCATGTATGTCCTCTAATAACTGCCAACTGCTTGACCTTTTCCAAAGAGGGAGAAAAAACTGGGCAGTCCTGCTCCCTTTGTTTTCCATCTCTCAGCACCCCCACCCCCATTTTCTCCTGCAACGCTTCTAGCTGCCTGTTTCCTCAATCCTTTTTGAGAAGAAATTCAGACAAAAGTTTAAAAAAAAAAAAAAGTAGCACCGGGAACAAATTAGGATCTGTCCCTGTGGCCACAGCCGCCATAAGCAGCTCTCCAGCCTCTTGAACCAACGCGTCTGCACCTTCATGATATTTGAATTTAAATTTCCCAGTTTTCTTTTCTGTCCCCTTCTCCTGAGCCCCATGTTGGTGCACTACTAGGTGGCAGTACGCTACAGTCTTTTACCCTCAATTTAGGGAAGAAAGGAAAGATAGACATCTTCACCGCTCTTACAAGC
The DNA here is from genome assembly GCA_026225945.1 of Cricetomys ansorgei. Taxonomy (NCBI): domain Eukaryota; kingdom Metazoa; phylum Chordata; class Mammalia; order Rodentia; family Nesomyidae; genus Cricetomys; species Cricetomys ansorgei. Next base: position 51,333 of record JAMJFZ010000624.1, read on the forward strand.
GGCCTTAATACAGAAAGCGAGAAAGGTAGAAATCTTCGCAGCCTCTTTCTAGGCTGTCCTAAGCTCGAACCTCTCCAACCTTTGTTCTCACACTAACTCACCACAACCACCCAACCATCAACCAACACCCGCCCCAACTCCCGGGCCTTCAGACCTTTTATGCCCAAAGTCAAAAGTTCCCATAAACCCATGCAGCACGCAATCCCAAAGACAAGCTACAGGTGCCAGAAGGACTGCCTCTACCCGTATCATAGCCACCTGCATCAATCACGCCAATTCTAACTGGTAAACAACTCCACCACAGCTGGGGTGGGAACCTGTATCTCTAGTGACCAGTCAGTTAAACCAAGAAGCTTTTCTCAACATAAAAATTCCAAGCGTTCCTCTACACCGCTGCGTCTCTGGATTTCCAAACCTCTTGGCCGGGAAGAGCATTCCTGTGGCCGGACCTGTGCTCCCGGAGCCAACCATATTGTCCCAGACTCAGAAAACGCCTCTCCCTGATCTCAACTGTCCATGCACACTCCAACAGAAAATCCCGTCTCACTGTGACCGTGAGACCCAAGGACCTGACATCAAGACTGGGGAGACATGCCTTCCATGGAGAAGGGCCACAGGGCTGCCAGACACAAAGAAGGCAGGGCAGGAACAGAGATGCTCCAATCCCACCAGCTTCCCAAGCCTGACTACTCACCACCACCCCCACCAGCCACTGTTAAAACTATGTCCTCTGAAACAAAAAGACAGGAAGCAAGGCTGACTCAAGCGGGAACTGAGGGGACTCAGCCACAGGAAAGTGGGCACAGCCCTCTATGACCTGAATCAGCAATCAGGTGGCTGCTATAAAATACACAGGTATATTGGGCATGGTAGGCCACGCCTACAGTCCTGTTACTCGGGAAAATGAGGTAGGAAAATTACCAGTAACTCAAGGCCAGCCTGAGCTACACAGTGAATTTGGGACCAGTCTCGACTAAAATAAATAAATAAATAAATAAAAACAGGGTCAAAGGATGGCTCAGCAGCTTGCACACTGTCAAGCCTGATAACCTGACTTTGATACCTGGGACTCATGAGATGGAAGGAGAGACCAACTCCCCCACACACACACACAAGGTGTCCTCTGACCTCCTGTGACATGAATGCACCCACTGATACATATACACACATGTACATAAACACATACGCAGATGCACATACACATATGCACATATACATAAACACATAAGCATATGCACATAAGCATATGCACATATACATAAACACATACACATATGCACATACACATAAACACATAAGCATATGCACGTACACATATACTCGTAAGCATATGCACATAAGCATATGCACATATACACATAAGCGTATACACACAAATAAATAATTTTTAAAAAAAGGAAAAACCTGGGAATATGCCCATGGTAGATGATTTATCTGTCATGTCCAAGGCCTTGTGATTCATTCCCAGCACTGGGAGGGGACGGGTAGGGGAGGCACAATCCTAGGCAGGAGAATGACAGGATCCAGACCAGCCTGGTCTATAGAGAAAGTTGGAGACTCTTTAGGCTACGTAACAAGATCCAATCTGAAAACAAAACAGAGAAACCAACATGTAAAAAAGAAAAAAAAGCAAGGCAGTGGTGGTGCACACCTCTAATCCCAGCACTCGGGAGGCAGAGGCAGGCGGATCTCTGTGAGTTCGAGGCCAGCCTGGTCTACAGAGTGAGTTCCAGGACAGCCAGAGTGACAACAGAGAAACCCTGTCTTGAAAAAAGAAAGTACTAATAACAACAAATACAGTAACAACTACAGAATACAAAGAGATGGCAAGATAAATGTAGAGTTGTAGCAGAAAATTTTTAAAAAAGGATTCAAGACTGTGGATGGGTCCGGAATATTAGAAAGGATGCCAGTCACCTTACTGTCAGGTTAACAGGAACCATCTGAACAGAGAGAGGGGTGGGAGGCACCTAGGCACAGGAGCAGGCACCCAGAGCAGGGGGAGGGTACCCAAGGCAAGGGCCTGGGAGGAAAACTCTTAAGACATGGGATGTGAGAGAGGAGGTGATAGAAAAGGAGATTCTGAGGGAAGGTTAAGCACTCCATCTTGCAGGCAAGCTCCTGAAGACAGAAGGAAGGTAAACAAAAGGAGCTTTCAGGAAGTCCCTGAAACTGAGCAAATTCACTAGGCCCCTCCCTAGAAAGTATAGAAGCAGAGTAAGGACTGCTGGGAGTCACTCAGAAAAGTTCAGCTGCCTAGAAAAGGCCCAGATGGTCCAAGCCACCCGGAAGAAACTGCCAGCTGAGCTGCTGGAAGAGGCTTAGGCCAACCAGCTACATGCGAATGACACTCTCACACTGTGAGCTGCGGTAGGCTGCTGTGTGTTCCGGGTTTCCAGACTTCGTGAGCCAAGGTGAGCTGTGGTGGGACCTGGGGGAGCTGTCTGAATCGTTTCCACTCCTGTGACTCCTCACCTACGCTCTTGTAAGTGATACCAATAAAACTCATTGGTTCACCAAGTGACTTCTGTGGTATTCATACCTTGGACAGTTGTCTGAGCTAAGTAGATGTTTGTTCACGTCTCCCTGGAATAGCGTCACACAACAGCACCCAGGGCAAGGGGGATACCCAGACCAGGAAGACAACTAAGAAAAGGGGGTACCTAGAGCAGGAGGAATGGCCAGGCCAGAAACAGTACCCAATAGGCCATGTAACTGGAAACACATAGATGTGGTTAAAAATGCATTTATGGTGATAACAGGGAGCTGAGTGGGAGAAGCGAGACCCAGACACTTCACAGTCCAGACAGAAAGACACCTCTATGCCAACAAGCAGAAAATAAATGCCTATAGTTAAAATAACAACAACAAAAGCCTAGCAAGATATTAAACAGTAAACCATCTAGGGGCATGACTCAGGGGTGGAGCCCCGCCTAGAATCCCCCAGTGAGGGGCTGGGAGCATGGTCAGGGGTGGAGCCCCCGCCAGGAATCCCCCAGTGAGGGGCTGGGGGCGTGGCTGAGGGGTTAGTTTACATAATACACATGAAGTCGTGGGTTCCACCCCTAGCACAGCAACAAAGAGGCTATGGAATGAGGTCCCCTGCACCTGTGCCATGTGGGGTCCACAAACCCGTCCTGTGCACCAATTGCAGACCACCAAGTGCTGGGACACATGGCAGTCCCTCCAGTGCTGACAGATGTTTGACAAAGCAGCTGCTGTGCAGAGCTTGGGGTGCAGGCCCACCATTCCACTCAGCGAGGGGGCTCTTCCCACTTAGCCCAAGGGATCGATGGCCAGAAGTTCAGGCAGCCTGAGCTACAGCCAGAGGGTATCTCAAAACTGTTTTTAAAAATCTCCAGCTGGCAGTGGATAAAATGTGACCAGTGCAGAGTTTGGAGAACTGGGCTATTTACAGAAGGCTGGGGGCTCCCTCCATTGGAAATGATGACCAGAAAGCCTGGAGAAGGGCGCACTCACCAGAGTGAACCAAAGAAGCCGAGCAAGGGCGAGGGGTCCCTCAGCAGGAATGAAAGCAGCCAATCTCAGGAGGGCATCACGCTTGGAGCGCTGCTTTTAACTGAACGTCACTGTAACAGGTTCCTAACTTGTAACTAAACCGTAACTTGTACAGATTCCTACTGCGTCCTTTGTATTTCGCCCTCACTAGCTGGGGAAAGAGAGTGGGAAGAGGTTGTCGCAGCCCCTTGTGACTGCTCTATCTGCGAAGCCTGGAGAACGGGACCAACACGCATCACCTCTTCCTACCTCCCCGTTCTCTAACACGAGCGGGGGCCTGTCTGTTCACACGAGGTGTCAACTGTCAACCGTCCGCCCCCTCTCTTACATCCTAAGCCGTTCCCAGAAGTCCAAGCGGTATCCAGGCATGAAGAAGCCTGCACAGGTCAGACTTCTTGGCAAAATCCAACTACACACACCCTCTACAAACCCAGGGCTAACCTGGTCAAACTGCTCAAACTGCTCAAAGGAGGCAAACTCAGAGGTGGATGGGAACAGACCTGCTGTCCTAAGAAGAAGAAGACACACACCAACCGTCTCCCCACAGCCCGGGTCTTCTCAACTCCCATGCCATCCGCCATCTTTCCCAGACTTACCGTCTTCCTTTCTCTGCCTTGGGCCCCACACATCTCACAGAGAATGTCCAGCCGCCCTGTCCCTGCCCAGCCTCTCTGTGGTACCCAAGTGATACCAGACACGAGTTTGTGATGGTAACCGCACGCAGAATACTCTCCCGGACACACTGCACCAGCAAGCACTGGCTTTGCCACAGCACCCCTGCCCACCCAGGGCCCCTCCACCCGCGTCCCCTCTGCCCTCGGCAGAAGACTGACATTCATGTTTGAGCTTCATCAGCCGCTTCCAGAAGGCTGTGTGTCCTACCTATGCTGTGAGGCACCCTGTGCGACCTGCTGGCCTCACGCCTCTCAGCCACTCTGCTGTGCAGACGCCTGTCAGAGTCCTCAAGGGATGACTGGGGCAGTCTAGGCTTCCCTGGCCCTGTAAATCCACCATGAGACACCCCGGGCTTCAAATCAAGTTTAATAAATAAAATAGCATCGGGCAGAGGCAGTCTCCCGTCACAGTGTCCTCGGTGGGGCGAGGGACGGTCGAGTCCAGCCGCAGAGGCTCCCACAGCACCGCTCGGCCGACACCGGCGGAGCTGCCTGCCCAGGGACCCCACTCCGGATTGTAAACACCAACATAAATAAGGTGGGGGGTGGCCGAGGACAAGACGGGCCCGGCCGTCCTGCTGGGAGCCTCCAGAGAAATGAGACCCGTAGGGCGGGCAGGTGGCGGGGTGGTGGGCATCCAGAGCTGAGCCCCGAGAAGGGGGGGAGGGAGCCGACCGCTTGATCCTCACCCGCCCGGGCTGCTGAGGCCCCATGGAGGCGAAGGGTGGGGTGGGGGGCGCGGGCAGGAGGCAGGTGGGGTATAAAGTGCAGTTTTTCCTGAAGTGGAGACGGCAAAGGGCCGAGGAAGGGCGGCCACAGGGCGAGGTATATGGCTCTGTGCCCCGAGGTCCCACGCAGAGCAGAGGCTGGCGGCCACAGCCCCGCTGTGGCGGGGACCGAGCTGGCCTGCGGAGGGTGCCCGGGCAGAGGCTGCTGGTGCGGGCTGAGTCCTGCCCGAAGCCCCAGGCAACACCGCCTGACCAGCCTCTGCTGGCTTCGGGGCCTGCGGCCGGCTCCACGCTGGGACGGGCCCTCTGAGCCCAGCCGCCAGGTTGTCTCCATGGCGGGGTGGCAGCCTGGGGCTGTGGCGGTGCTGGGTGCTGAGGTCTGGGGTCGGCGTGGCCCTGGCCACTTCACTGAGTCCCATCGTGTTGTGAAGCACAGAAGGCACCACACCGGCCTGATGGGAGGGGTCAGGAAGACTGACGGCAGGCCCGGCAGTGCTGCCATGTCCGTTCTGAGTACACGCGCCCAAGGATGACCCGGGATCAACAGGTCATCACATTGCACCTGCGGGAAACCATGACTAAAGGTCAGTGGCCGAGCGCTCTTGGCATCGCCCACCCCGACCCACTGCCCCTCCCCAAACCACGGCTCTGGCCTCTGCCTGGACAGAATGGGGCGGGGCGGGAAGACGCGTGGCGGCCGCGCCCACCTCCACCTTCGTGGACCGTGAACAACGTGAACGTATCGCCCAGCAGGAAACTGAGGAAGCCGCAGAGGCGGTACAAGCAGGGCGGCTGCGGCCCACAAAGGGGGCCGCGGCCCTGGGCACCGGCTGACCGCTCCCTCAACCAGCCTTCGAAGGTGCCAAGGGTGACACTCACTGTGACAAGGGCTCCGAGCGCAGTGTGGGGGCTGGGCACGCCGGGTGGCCGGCGAGGAAGGGATTCACGTCCCCGATGCCAATGAGTCCAAACTCGGTGACCGACAGGGCCACCTGTGCCGGGGCCATGGGCTCTGCAGCGTCCTCACTCAGATCCACGGGGCTGGACACGAGGGGCAGCTCCTCGGGCAGGGCGAGGTCCACAGCCAGCCGGGGGCTGGTGCCCGGCTCCGAAGCAGCAGCAGCAGCAGCAGCCAGCGGGACTTCAGCCGGGGCAGCTGGGCTGGTGCGCTCCTGGAGCGGGCACCCGGCGGGAGGCTCATCCGGCTGCTGGAACGTGCACGGTCCCGGCCCCACTGACGGGGGGTCATGGGCGCCCACTCCAGACCGACCGAGTCCGCCATCTGCGACGTCCTCGCTTGGGGGCTCTGAAGGGAGAACGTGGAAGGGAAGAGGCTCAGCGCCCACAGCCCGCCGAGCTCCTCTCAGATCCCACCGTGCCGGGCCTCCTTGGGAGAAGCCGGCCGTGCCAGGGGCCCGGCCATGGAGGCTGTGAGATCAGTTGCGGGCCATGTTCACAGCTTAGGAACAGGCATCAGAACACCAGGAGATGAAACACAGGGCGATGCTGGGAGGGGTGAACACTGGACGGTTCTGCGAACCCAGAGGGCACCACACGGCACCACACGGGAACCATGAGATGCGGCACCAGACGCCGGAATGAGGCCTTTGTCAACAAGCAGACAAGGAAGCAGAGGTCTTGGCTCATGGCTCCCAGTCACGGGGTGCCGGGTCAGCGTCTGGGGGTGGACCAAGCAGGCCCTGGGCTCCCTGTCCTTGCCCGCAATTCCGCCTCCTGCGAACTCACCCATGGGCACCCCTGCCTCAGACTCAAGCTCAGGGCGCAGCCGGGCAGGGCCGTCAGGGTCAAGGCTGTCTAGGTCCTGCTCTGCATCCCTGTGGAGAGAGGGCTGTGAGGGAAGGAAGCCGGAGGAGGAGGACACCCCCCACCCCACCGCACCCACTCTGGCCGGGTGGCTGGCATGAGCGACGCACGTGGTTCCGGAGGGGACGAATTTCCTCCGGCCCAGCCGCGTCTGCTGGGCGAAGTAGTCATAGCGCTCGGACTTCTTCCACAGGTAGTAATACTCCACGCACTCGCCCACGGACCGCGTGCGCACCTGCGTGGGCGACAGGCGAGGCCTTCTTTCCCTGACACCCTGAGCTACTTCCCACGAGCAGCAAGCTAAGCTCACGGGCTCCACAGACAGAGCCTCCAGGCAGAGGGTAGTGCCAGCCCGGGAACTGGCCACAGGAGTCGGCTCCTACTGTGAACAGGGAAGGACAGACGGACAGGACGCGGGCACATGCCCAGTCCCACCCTGGTGCACCTGGCAGGCTGGGGCACCATTGGCCATCACCCCTGGCCTTCCGCTCCTTCCTCAGGAGGGCATGCGCCCACCAGCCCACAGCTGTCACGCTGAAACCTGGGCCCCTCACTCCGTCCCCACGAGCGTCCCCTCGACATGCACATGGGCCCACCCACCTGCTGCCTTCCGACTCAGACCCTCCCCTGACCAGGCTCAGCTCTTCGCAGAGACCCAGTGATGGACACCCTCCTGTCCGGAGGGCTGGCGTGCGGCCTGTGGAGGGCCTTGTCTGTGGCAACGGGCTCTACTCTCAGGGCCACGTTCGCAGGCCCTCATGCCTGGGTCCTAGACAGCACACGGGCAGAGGCAGAGCCACCATGAGCTCATCCTGAGGAGCCCAGGCTGTGCCAGGCCCCTGGGCCAGCAGGACACCTGGTGTGGCGGCTCAGGGATAAGCGTGGCCTCAGGCCAGCTCAAGGGACAGTCACACCGGGCAACGTCCTCACCGGACGTCCAGGCCCAGAATGCACCCCCACACCACCACTCCTAGGTCACGCCAAAACCCCCAAATGAGCGGGTGCCTGGGGTACGTGGCGAGAGCAGGGCTGGGCCTGCCCACTTCAACAAAACCAGACGAGCAGCAGGGCCGCGGGGAAGTGCAAAGGGCCAAGGCCGGGGCAAGATGCCAGCCCAGGGCCAGGCGGTGGCCCCGCAGCAGGACACACACCCGCAGGGGACCCGGACCGGGACTGAGTGCGACAGGAGCCTCGCTCCCTGGGTGGAGAGGGGCCTGGTGAATGTGGCCAAGGCTGGAGGGGCAGACAGATCGCCTCACCCACCTTGTTGGCCTGGATCAGGTGGAAGTTCTTCCCGTGAACACGGAAGCCATGTTCAAAGTTCCTGCACTCCTCCTCGCTCCAGGCACAGAGACCATCTGCAAACAGAGTGCGGAGCTCAGCCAGCCCAGGGGCAGCGGGGGGGCAGCGGGGGCAGCAGGGACAGGAGGGGCAGGAGGGGCAGCAGGGGCAGCAGGGGCAGCAGGGGCAGCAGGGGCAGGAGGGGAGCCGGGGCAGGAGGGGCAGCAGGGGCTCAGGAGGGGCAGGAGGGGCAGCAGGGGCAGGAGGGGCAGCAGGGGCAGGAGGGGAGCCGGGGCAGGAGGGGCAGCAGGGGCTCAGGAGGGGCAGGAGGGGCAGGAGGGGAGCCGGGGCAGGAGGGGAGCTGGGGCAGCAGGGGCAGGAGGGGCAGCAGGGGCAGGAGGGGAACCGGGGCTGCAGCTCACCTCGGATCACCTTCACGTTGAACCTCAGCCTGCGCAGCGCCTCCTCCACATTGAAATTACACTTCACCAGCTCGTACAGCGCCTGGGGCAGAGCGCAGTTTACCTTTCCCACCAGTTGAGGGCGCCCAGCACAGAGCACACCCGCACCGCGGCCCAGGGCCACCCGCTGCACCCACACCAGAGCCCCAGAACTACAAGGTGTCTGCACCCTGGCCCTGGCAGCCGTCAGAGGCGCCTGTGCTGTTGTTCCAGGAGGGACATGCAACACCAACACCACTGTCCCTCGCAAGTGGCGCCAATATGAGCTCCATGCCGCTGACCACAGCGCCTGACCACCCCTGACTGCTGCCCACCAAACGGCCCCTACCTGCTCACTGTCCTTCACCACCTCGCCCTCCGGGAGCTGGGGCCCGGTCGTTTCCTGCCATCTCCGCTTCACCGCCCTGTACAGGAACTCCTCCACATCCCGCTCGGGGAGCACGCTGGGACTCCACAGCAGCTGGTCTTCGTTTTCATAGACTGTGGGAAGAGACCGCGTCAGGTGTGAGAGTGACTGCCACACCGGGCAGCCAGGGCGGGCACCCCAGCACCTCCCGGTGGGCGCGTGGCATCGCACGGGGACCCGAGCAAGCCATGGGCGCTGGGAGAAGTTAGGAGCCGCCAGCAGGTCACAAGTGGTTCTGGAGGGGCCGGGACTACTTCCTCTCCGTGTCACACACAATCCCAGCAGAGATAGTGCCCCTCGGTGTCCTGCGGACAGGGATTCCATACGCAGCAAACACAGGCAGGAAAGCAACATGCACGGCCAGAGCAGGGCGCTCTCCTACAATCCCAGCACTCTGGAGGGCTGGTTCAGAGCCAGTCTCTACACAGAATGTTCTAGGCCAGGCTGAACTACAAGAGACCCTGTCTCAATAAGGGAAACATACGAACAGAAACTTAACAACACACAGACCCGTCTACGAAACCAGTTGAATCTGCCGTTTAAAAGCTCACACAAACCCTGCGTGTTAGCAACACCTTTAATTCCAAAACTCGGGAGGCAGAGGCTCTGGGAGTTCAAGGTCAGCCTGGTCTACAATAGCGAGTTCCAGGCCAGCCAGGGTTTCAGAGACCTTGTCGCAAAGAAAGAACCCAAAAAAGCAGTAAGTAAAGCTGAAAGTGAACCTCAGACCCAGCCAGCTACCCTGGAGTTCTAACACGCGCCTCGTGGACAGGCTTGCAGGTTCTCCCCACTTCTACGGGGCACAACCCTAAGGCCAACACTCGACAGGACAAAAGACCGAGGCTGCAGGCCACTGTCCCGGGAGAACACAGCCTGTGCAGAGGCAGCCCGGAAAGACGCCAGCTGTGTGGCCGGCAGTGGCCACGGACACGGACAGCCGTCGCCCCACTGCTGCCCGGTACAGAGCTACCCGGGCTCCCTGGACTCTCAGGGTTTATCTGCCCCTCGATCCATCCTCTAGTTAAGCAGGCTTCTATTCAGTGCCCACCCGTGTGTGTGGCTGAGGTTCACTATGCAGGGTCCCTCAAACACAGGCTGGCTCTGCGCTGGGTCGCCTACAGCCCATTTGCTGAGGTTGTGGGAACAGGTCCTGGGGTGTGCCTGTGACGGCCACACCTGGTCCCTGGTTCCCGCCTCACTGTGCTGCCTGTGGAAGTTTATTTCTAGTTTGTGTTTATTGTTCTGTGAACCGTTTGGTGAGGGTCTAGACGCCCAGGTCTGCTGGGAACTACGGGATCCACGAGCACAGCGACACAAGGGAAAGGCACTTGCCACCACGCCTCACGATACAAATCTGAGCCCTGGAACCTACGTGGTAGGAGGGAACAAGCCTGCGGCTGTCCTCTGACCCCTACATGTGCATGCACGCACACACGAACACAAACACATACACATGATGTGTGTTTAACGTGCGTATATAAAAACGTAAAGGGAGAAGCCAGCAGTGGTGGCGCACATCTCTGATCCCAGCACTCAGGAGGCGGAGGCAGGAGGATCTCTGTGAGTTCGAGGCCAGCCTGGTCTACAGAGTGAGTTCCAGGGATTACGACAGAGAAACCCTGTCTCAGGCTGGAGACTCCCGGGAACAGAAGCAATCCAGGGTTTGTGTTCCAAACACACAAATGACTCCAGGCGGGGAGCTCTACCCAACTGGGGACAACATGGCACCAGCCAAGAGAGGAGCTCAAAACGAGCAGGAGCAGCACGGCGTGGGCAGGCCAGAGGCAACCCCAGAGCACGGGCACAGGAGGCCCACGGAAGAACGCCCCGGATGCTGTCTGAGGCGGGTGCACACCCGGTCTGGGCTCGAGGACACAGCAGGGTGCGTGTAGGTGCTCTGTGGGTATCTCTAGGCCCCGCACTGGGTGACCCTGAGCCTGTGGCTAATGGGCACACCCGCACAGCCCACAGGCTGGGCAGGGCAGAAAGTGCTCTCTCGGCTGTCCTGGCCCAGCAAGGCTGGGGACAAGAAGTCAGGACAGGAAGTGACGTCCCAGTTCAAGGAACAACTAGGGGACACCGGCAGAGACAGGGCAGTGAGGACCAGGGCCTGGGCAAGGGACGCTGTCCTGAGCCCTGGGCTGAGGGTGGTGAACTCCACCACGGACGGCAAGGGGGAGCTTGCGAAGGGGCCACCGGGCAGGACCCCGCAGGCCCCCTAAGCCACCTACTCTTGTCGCACTGCCGGTTCAAGTGCAGGATGTTGAGGTCAGCTTGGAACTGAGGTCCCACCATGATTTCCTGCAGAGGCAAGGGTCAGGGTCAGGAAGTGACCAGCAGACATGAAGCCGGTCCCCACAGGCACCGTGGGCTCCAGGCAGTGGTTGCCACTCAGAACTAACTTCCACACGCTGGTGTGTGGAGCCAGAGCACCCACTGCCCGCCCCTCAGGCCCCCTCAAGGCGCTAGCCAGCATCACGGGGTGAGAATCCCCAGGACAGCAGACACACAGTGGGCCCCACCAGACCCCAAAGGCACAGGGCCACCCCGCCTCTGGGGGGGGGGGCTCCAGGCCCATGGGCTCCCGGGGCACGTGGGTAATGGCGCAGCACCTCACCTTCTTGCACTTGTTGGCAGGAAGCGCGTCCTCCTCGGTGTCGGAGGATGCCGAGGAGCCCGGGCCGCGATCACCAGCCAAGAACGGAGCTGCGGGGAGAAAGGCAGTGAGGGCGCCCGCCAGAGCACGCACGGCCCTTCCAGGGTCCCTCGACGGCCGGCAGCTGGCCCCGCAGCCCCCACCCTGCACCACGACCGCCCAGCTGCCAGAAGCCAGCAGAGGCCTGGAGAGCACCTCTGACCGCCTGAAGCCACCATCCCTGAACTGCGAGGCACGGCTCACAGCCAGGACCCCAGCCACCACAGCACCTCTCTCACGAAGCCCAGGCTGTGTGCGCGGTGTGTATGTGTGCGTGTGTGCGCGCGCACGCGCGTGCACCAATGTAACCAAGACGGAGGAGGGCCAAGGACACCTACACCCACTCTGGTTACGAAAGAGGTCGGAGGCCTCGTGGGAGGTGACGGACGGAGTGAGGTCGTCAGCGGAGGACTGCGTCTCTTCCTCTTCTTCCCCAGAAAGCAAGTCCTTGGCTATCTGCTCCTTTGAACGGGACAGTGAACAAATTTGTGAGCACTGCTTTACCGACACCAACACCACCAACGGCCAAATCCACCAGGCAAAGGGGACAAAGATGGCCGGCTCAAGCTGTCATCTGTATTGGACCCAGGTGTAGACTTCACC
>JAMJFZ010000625.1:0-104249 GCA_026225945.1 Cricetomys ansorgei
ATATAGTGACCTTGATTTAACCTCAGTTATCCACACCTCAGCACATTATGCTTGTTGCATTTTACTTGTAAGTATGACCCCAGCAAATTTTATGATTCAGAGTTCATTCTGGGGCAAAATGATTCAGTCATAAAACCTTTTCTTCAAAGTCTGACCCCATCACCAGCCATATTTCCAAGTAAATGTTGATGACACAAGGGGAAAAGAGAGAGATGAGGAGGAAGTGGACAAGACAAAGTAGATAATGATGAATAATTATTCCAAGCAAGGTGAATGCATTTGCCTGTCTAAATGAAGAGTGTTTTGCTGAGATGTGACTAGTAAGTAGTCTCTGGTTTTCATCATATATCCAACATGACAACTTCCTAACAGTAACAAGCTAATAACTGTAGTATGCTTTAATGTTTTCAATTTTGAAAAGCACTTTTATGTAGCTAAATCTTAATTACATCAAAATGTATTAATAGATTAAACATCATTTCATGATTTTAAGACTAGAAAGCAGGTTAGAAAATTAAGGTTGAAATGCTGGATAACAACCCACTTGGATATTTGGTGATGGTGGATTGTTCTAGTAGTTACTTAGTAAGTTCTGAAAGTATCTGAAAAAGGCTACTTAATGAAGGAGAAGTTCATTCTGATTCATGGTTCATCATGGTGGTGGAAGGATGGAGATTGGAACTTAAGGCAGCTAGCTGGTCACATGGCATCCAAAGTCAGGACAAAGAGAGCAGTTTTCTCTCTGTTTTGTTCTCCCAGACTCTAGTAAAAGGAATGGTGCTGCCCACATTGGTCAGTCCTGTCAGTTAATCTGTTTAACATAATCCCTCACACCATGTCTGTTTGTTCATGGTCTTTGGCCTCTTTGTTCATTCTTGATCTGATCAAGTTGATAAGCAAGATCGATCACAACAGCTAGTAACGGAGCATTTACTTGTACATCGAGGGGTGATGTTGGGCTGTTAAACTCAATGTACTCACATATTAGATTGGTGACAACAGTATCTCCTCTCTGAGTTCTTTGGTAAGGACACATGGAGACAATGCAGGGATATCATTAGAACCCCAGTTGCGAAATTCACCTTGCAAACTTTGTTGAATTTTACAAAATCTTATGGTAGACAAAGTTCATAGATAAGCTGGATAATCAAATTACCTCATTCATTACCCCATTTTTCTTTATTCACAACACTGCCTTTTACATTAAGCATGGGAAAACTTCAACTTCATAACCATTTTAACAGAAAGGGAGTAAGGCATGCTGAGGTTTTGGCTGTGTTACCTTCTCCATGCTGGAAGATGTTCAGAGGGCCCTCAAAGAGATCACAACCTTTGAAAAGTAGCAAGATCAATGTGACTATTGCCAAGAAAAAGCTGAAGAACAATTCCAAGGAAAAGAGGAAAAATGAAAATTCAGAGTCCCTAAAGAAGGGGCCAAAGCCAAAGCACAAAAATAAATAAATAAATAAATAAAATATATAAATAAATAAATAAATAAATAAAAGAAAAAAACAAAGTGGCAGATAAGAAAGCCAGATTAATTATCCAGAACCTCAGCTTTAAGTGTTCAGAAAATGACTTGCAAATGGTATTTACTCACTATGGAACTATTCTGGAAGTGGCTATCCCAAGGAAGCCAGATGGAAAGATGCATCGTTTTGCTTTCTTTCAGTTCACAAACCTCCTTGAAGCAGGAAAACCTCTCAAAGACATGAATATGAAAGAGATAAAAGGGTGGACTGTGGCTGTGGACTGGGCTGTGGCAAAGGACAATACAAAGATACCCAGCCTGCTTCTGCCATAGGCAGCAAACATGAACGCAAGAATCTGGTAAAAAAGAATGGCCGGGTGGAAGAGCAAGAAGAAGATGATGAAAGTGATGATGATAATAAATGATGAAGATGAAGAGCAAAGTAGTGAATCAGCTGCGAGGACTTGTGTGAAAATTCAGAAGGAAGCAAGCCAGTAAGCAACACCCCTCCATGGCAATCTGTGTCATTGTTGGCTGTTACTGCCAGCTTCCTGCCCTTCTTGAGTTCTTGTACTGACTTCCTTTGGTGATGTAAAGCATTGTGGAAGTATAAGATAAATAAAACCCTTTTCCTGCTCAACTTGCTTTTTTGTCATGGAGATTCACTGCACCAGTACAAACCCCATGTAAGACAAGTTGGTCCCAGGATTGTGGGGTACGGCTGTGACAGAGCTGACCACGTTTGGGGGAGGATTGTAGAAGGACTAAGTAATTGTTTATTGCACTGTGTTGGATGCGTGGTTATCTAGGGCACTTTGTATTGTTTTCAGGTGTTGGATTTCTGTTCGGGTTCCTTAATTGCTAATGATCTACACGTGCTATCAGTAGCATACTTGAGGGGTTCTGAAGGAATAAATACACCTGAGATGCTCAGGGTTCCACTATGGAGTCTGGTGCTGGCCAGGATAGTGGTTCCCTCTGCTGAAGTCTGGCAGAGTTTGTGTGTACGAGAATGCCTTCTTGTTTCCTTGGCTGAGCCAACCCAGTGGCTAACTACTATACCCACATCTTATTTCAATCTTTAAATTTTATAATTAATTTCAGGTGCTTCTCCTTGTTACTACGTATCAGTTCAGTTTATTTATTGTTTATTTATTTACTTTTTCTACTATACAGTATTCCAACTTTGCTTGAGTGATTGCTGCAGAGAAAGATCTCAGCATTTGCTCTGCTTTGCTGTCCTCACTACTGCGGAAGTGCTTGTCTGTGCACTCTTGGGAAAGTGAAGAGCATTTCCATAGGATGCACCCTCTCAACACACGCAGAGCACATATTTGCAGCTTTGACTTTAGTAAGTGTGGCTTATTTCTTCTTCCTCCTCTTCTTTTGTTTTGTTCCCTCCTCTTCCTCCTGCTCCTCTTCTTTCTTTTCCTTCTCTTCTTCATCCTCCTTCCCTTCCTTCTCCACTTTCTCTTACTCCTCCTCCACCTCCTCCTTCTCTTTCTTCCTTCCTTCCTTCCTTCCTTCCTTCCTTCCTTCCTTCCTTCCTTTCCTTCCTTCCTTCCTTCTTTCTTTCTTTTCTTTCTTTCTTTCTTTCTTTCTTTCTTTCTTTCTTTCTTTCTTTCTTTCTTTCTTTCTTTTCTTTTGTTTTTTGAGGCAGGGTTTCTCTGTTGTAACTCTGGCTGTGCTGAAACTCACTCTGTAAACCAGGCTTGCCTTGAGCTCACAGAGATCCACCTAACTCTGCCTCCCAAATTCTGGGATTAAAGGCATTGTGCTGCCATTGCCCAGTGGCTTATTTCTTCTTGAGAAAGTTTTGACAACTACTATTTTCTCTGCTTGCAGGTTAGTTTTCTTTTGTCCCTACTATCAAGTGGCTAGAGTCCTGGTAACTATGGAATGCTTTAGTTATCCATTATTTCAGTTTTATTTTTATTTTTTTGATGATTGAAGGACAAGACCATTGTGTGTTGACTCAAGAGTCCAGAATACTTTATTTTAGTGGACTTCATCCTTTATCTTCTCTAAGCAGAAATTGACAGGTCATTTTTGATTCTTCCTGGATCAACAATGTTATTTGATTTTTTTTCTCATACACATTTGACTTTTGTTTATTATAGGACATCAACATGCGATTCCATTGTATGTATAATTATAGAAGACTCTTAGCTAGCCTCTCCAGGCCACAATCTTCCTTAAAATAATTGGTCATCTATCCAAATATCAAACAGAATAATCAGTTTCAGAAGAAATTGTAATCCCTAGAATTTTTGAATTTTAGGCATGAAATAATCAGGCAGTATACATCTTTCTCCCTTACACATGTATTTATAAGCACATAGAGCATGTATTTGCCAGCATACCTAAAATAAGAGCTTGATTTTCTGATGTTCAATTCAATTGATTGTCTTGTTCAAAACATAGCTGCATTTCTGAATATCAATGAAATATTAACATAAGGATCAATGCCTTTGATACAGGTCTTTAAGTAACATGAGCTTCTTTTGATAAACACAGTCACGTAATGTTTGTAAATATTCCTTTTGATCCCCTCATGATCTTCCAGTCTTTGACTTCCAATAACTTCAAATTTAATTTGCCTAACAAAGAATTAAAACACCAAACACATCCTTAAGTGATTGTTATAAAATATCATAGTGTTCATCCATTTAAAATTTTCATTAGTTTTAGTTTTTCTCAAATCACTATTATCTAAAGCTATAATGTGCAATTTGCCCTTTTTTTCTCACAATTACAGCTAGTCAATACTTTGTTCAGATAATGTTGTCCTATCTATTATAAATTTCTGATATTGAGACAATTCATTTCATTCCTGTAGAGCTTCAAAGCCAAATAGCAAGTTTCAAATATTTGAATGATATTATTTGTATATTTTCTTTAATAAGAAATTATAATGTCTATATTTTTTTGGGTAAAATTTGAATGTGCTTTGGAAATCTTTTTTTAATAGTCTAGAGTACCATTTGCATGCACAAGTTAGTTTATTGCAGACAAAAATTATTTCTATGCAAAAATAAGGTAACAATGTACAACCAAGTCAAAACTGGGAAGATAAGATGACTCAGTGTGTAAAAGCACTTGCTACAAAGTCTGATAACCTGAGCTCAGTCTCTGGAACCCACATAAATGTGGAAGGAAACATGCACCATGACATATGTGCCCAAACATATACACACATGTCATAAACATAATAAATAAAATTAAAACTTTTATAAAATAGATTAAAGACATATGTAAAAATACCTGGAAAATAATGCAACATGAAGACCCAGTGGGAATCTTATTGATATTGGAATGTTAAAAAATATGGTGACAAGAAGCCCAATTCATAGACACCAAAGTAAAATGAGAACAGAAAAATTAAAAAGACTTCTACTCAGTAAAGGAAAGACTGAAGAGACAATCTGAAACTGGAGAAAGTATTTGCAAGCTACACATCTGACAGCTGGCTAAACCCATAATACATAAAAGAAGCTCCAAAACTTCAGTAGTATCTAAATAGAATGCTTTGAAAGCAGACAATGGAACTTAACACATAGTTCTTAAAGGAAAACTCACATGTGGTCAAAAGTACAGATAAATCTTAACATTGTTAGTTACCATAGAAATACAGAAAAAAATCTCTAATCTCCCTGGATTACTCTCCCAGGGAGAGTAAACATCAAAAAGATAGAAGCATTGGGCTGGAAAGATGGATCAGAAGTTAACAGTGATGTCTGCCCTTACAGAAGACGTGAGCATTTCCTGCAACTACATGGTGATTCAGAACTGCCTATAGCCCAAGATTCAGGGGATCTGATATAGCCTTTTTTCCTCAACAGGCACTCACACTTACATGGACGTATGCACACACACACACACACACACACATACACACACAGAGTTAAAAATCATATTAAGGAAAAGACAAAGCACTGGGTGCTCAGAGGGATTTGGAGAAAAGGTAATGCTATTCACATCAGCCCAGACACTGAATATTTAACTAGAGAAACTTTTGTGACTGGTCTCTAAGATGCATATAGAAAGGACTTGGTTTCTGCAGACTATAATAATGTATGTTTCTGTTCTAAAAAAGCTGGAGAAAGGAGAATGAGCTTGTGGTGAGGAAGTGACAAATGTTTGAGGAAGTAAATGGATTTAATATTATTTAAACACTATGCAATACTTACATATCACAAAATCACTTGGACCTCATAAATATGTACAATTTTTAAATCTAGGTTAAAATTTGCTTAAGCAGAATTCATGAAATAAGAATAATCATTCTAAAAACCAATCTAACATTAAGTTACTTGGGTGGTCAATTAGATTCCTGTTCTAAGACAACATGAAATAAAATGAGGAATTGAAATCAACCAACATCCTTACTGCCTAACTGTTCTGGAGACCAGATATCTGCAGTCATGTTCTGGGTTGGGGGATGGCTTTTTCTTTTTTCTAGATAAAGACACATTTCCTTGGATCTCTCAGGTTCTGGAATCTTCAGGCAGCATCTTCCCCTGAGATGATTCCACTTGGTGCTCTCCTGTGTGTGTGTGTGTGTGTGTGTTTTAGGTGTGTCCAGATTTCCCACCCAGAAGGACACAGTGGTCAGGTGGATGAAGGGTCTAAGAGGAAGTGTCAGTCTAAGAGGAAGTCATCTTACTTGAGCTGATTATACTTGCAGTTACATGTTTTCTAAATAAGTTCACATTGTAAGATACTATTCATTAGAACTTTATTATTGTTTTTGAATAGACACAAATAGTTCAGCTTCAACAGAGGCTATCAAAATTGCTAAATATTCATTGTTAATTCATACACACACACATCTGGTACTTAAAATACATTATACATATCTATTACAATTTGTGTATAAAATAGATTTAGTGATATATGTTATCTTATGTTTTACGTCTCATGAAGATTAAGAATAGAATTATTTTGTTAACTGGAATCTAATAATATACAATATCATTTGTTCAATTTAACTGGATAATTGTATTCTATGCAGCTTAAAAATAAATTTTCTTTATCCTATTTATCTACCCAGTGAGGAAAATATACTGAAGCATTAATCTTACTCAATTATTTTTCCTTAAGTATGTGTTTCTGTAATGCTCCCTTAGCTGTATTCAAACGTAGTAAACCTTATGCTGTCCACATTACAATATTTTCTGATCTATCAGGTGAATATTACTGAGGTAAAAACAGACCTATGGAGACAGACTACATAGTCAGGACTCCAGTTTCCATCACTCACAATCATATAACCTTGGTCACTTTCTCTCACCTTTCTCCACATCTGTTTCTTTAACTTAATGAGAATTAGCAAAGAAGTCACTCAAAGTAGTTTTCATAATGATTTATTTTATGTGTATGTCTGAATGTTTGTATGTGTAACACAATCCACACAGGAGCCTGTTAGAAGTCAGAAGAGGCCTTTAGATCCCCTGGAGCAGGAGTTACAGGCAGTTGTGAGTAGTTTGATGTGGATGTCATGAACCAGACCTGGGTCCTTTACAAGAGCAACAGAACTACCAAGCACCTCAAAGTTGTTTTAACTAAATAACAATTTCTGTGGATACTCACACAAGACTTATGCCAGCTAGATAACTAAAGAGTGACTGGGAGTGCTCAATTGATAATATCCTGGAGGACTTGAGAGTATCTAAGACTTCTTGATCAGAGCCATTGACTTACACAAAGGACTCTGAGGTCTTGAGTCATTTCAAGCAAAGAGTTAGTTATTTGACAAGACTTGGTAAGTGGAAGGGGAACATTAAATCATTAAATTATCCAAGTCTAGAAAATTGTAAGTTCTCAAGTTCCCAATGGATCCAAATATTTCTTTTTATTAGAAAATACAATTACACATTTAAGGATTATTAAGGAACTTAATGTCAACTTAAGTGGATACTTGTCAAGACTTGCATGTCCCCAGAAGAACCATTTGCAGCCCTGAGACTTCAGGAGAAATTACACAGTTAAAGCAAATATAATCCCTAAACCAAGTAGAATGCAGTGTCATGGTGGCCTCCCTGAAGAGTGTGCTCTTAATTACATTTCTTCATACCTTTCAATTGACTCTATTATAATTTTACTTAATATTATAGATCTAATAGCATAAAACTCAATTATAGAGACTTAAGTTAGGTAACAATGGAAATGAATACAAGATGGAGTTCTTTGAGTAGAAGTCTCAGATTGATACTTGTGCACTGCTGCAGTTTGAATATGCTAGAAATTCAGTGAAATTCAGTGACTCCTGGGTGGTTGGAAGCATGTTTGTCAATCATGTGCTGATGTGAGAGGTGGTAGAGATGATTAGGTCTTTGAGAACACTACACTCAGAACTAATTTATCATTGAATCTTATTAGATCCCATTAGAAGGGGTCATGATGAAATAAACAAATGGTTCTTCTCCTTCGGTCCTTCCTTCAGGTCCCCTTCTTCCCGGAGCACAGCCAAGGCATTGCACACCCGCTTATCCTGGGTTAGGGGGTCTTTGGGCAGAGGCTGAGAGCTGACAGGAAACAGACTTCTGGAGACAGCACCAGCATATACAGCTCATTTTATTGTTACAGAGTCAGAGTATATAGGGCTCCTTAAGGCAATGGATCAGCATCTAATTGGTTATAACACAGTACTATAGGTTTCCTAATTACCATACAGGGCAGAGTGAGAAAGTGTAGGGCCATCTAGAGTTGGAAGGACACTCAATGCCAGGCAGGGTCATCTAGAGTTTGCAGGAGGCTCCATGTCAAGTTCCTTTTCCAAATAAGGTCAGGAGGCAAAATTAGAGATGCTCTCCAAATAACGAGGTCAGGTGCAGGGGAGGGAATACCCTCTCCCACCCTCTGAATCCCTCAACCCCCTACTGCCCTACCTACCATACTCCCATTCCCCCCACCACCCTTCATTTGGCACCCAGCTCAGAGAGCTATCTGGACATGGTGGACTACGATCTCAGGGGCAGAGTTACCCAACACTTCTCTAGACTCCAAACTTTACTGTGTGACCTCTTCCACATATGCTTCCAGCCCTGTTATGCCATCTGTCTTGAGACCCTCCACAGAACTGAGCAGAAGCCATTGTCATGTCCTCAGCGACCAGAACCCTGAGCTAAATAAACCTCTTTTATTTAGATACCAGAACCTTTCTTTTATTGATTAAAGAAACACTGTCTTAAAATATGTGGTAGACAGCAAGAAACAGATCATTAAATACCAAATGATGGCCATCTTTTAGTGTCTTATAATACATCAATGCCTAGTGCGATATAAAATTGGGGTGTCTAGAGACAAGGATTCTCATCAAGGGAGAAGTTTGTATGGAAAGTGTGTGTAAATAGTTATTGGTTTTTGGTGTGTTAGTTCTCCTTGGTGTATGTGTGTGTGCATTAATTATAATATTTTCTTACTTATATATGGCTTCATAGGATTCACTATTAGTAGATTTAATATTGATTTAGTGACAGAGTATCCTACTGGTATAAATCTTAAAAAACAAAGTCTTGTGCCTGGAGGAAGAAAACATGAACATTTTCAAGAAGATAGAAAGCATAGTCTTCCTTTGCTTTTAGGAAGGGCCAATGGGCTTTATTAAGTCTCCCGATTACAATACTAATCTTTTCCTGAAATTCCCCCAGGACACACAGTCAAGAAATCTAACTATTCTTTAGCACAGTTAAATTGATACCTGAAGTCAGTCCTTAGAGATGGCGAACAGTAGCTTCTGTCTACTGCATGATGCTCCTGATGTGCAATAACTTTTGGAGAAAGACTTTCTCAAGCAGAAAAAACTAAGAAACTTCTGTTAGATACTCATTAAAGAATAGAAAAGTAATATATTTAAGTGTAGAATTAGCATCTAGATTAGTATACAACAGATCAAGTATTTTTTTTTTCCTATTGGGTTAGCAATGAAACTCCACTCTATGTTAGGAATCAGGGAGACTATTCTTGAATTTTATCCCAAATACAAGCATCTGATTTTAGAGCAATGCTGCCTTCTAGGAGACATCTGACAATATGTGGAGACCTTCTGGTTGTCGCAACTAGAGAAGAGACAGAATGGATGTGTATGGAGCAAAGGGTAAGGAAGACACGGTTTTCTTAAGTCAATAAAGCCTCAGTCAGACGTGTCTGTGAACTTGGCAAAGTATTCATTCCTTTTAATGGAACTGATCTTTAGGTCCTTCTATTCATAGTAACCTTTCTGGATCTGTTATCATTATACAGAGAAGCCCTTAACATTTGCATGAGATGTTTAACAATTGCATCATGGTGACTGTTACCATACTTATGTTTTTGACTCTGAATCATTTCCTGTTCAATGGTTTTTACATGATTCAAGTACCAACACTCCCCTGAATTTGATGTTAATCAGTGGTACTGCTCCAGTCTTTGAAAAATGTGCATGTCAGTGATCTCCTTTTCTTTTTCAAAATTTATGGAAATTAACAGGAAGTCCTAATATAGGAAATTATTCATACTTACAAATCTGATGCTTTATCTCCTAAGCATTAAATTATGTAATTCTAGAAGACACACTGAATCTAAGTACTTTTCCTAAGTCTATAGGGGATTGATTTGCTAGTGATGAGTAAATTTCTTACTGAAAATGATTCATAGACCATTAGATAAAGAATAAACTCATGACATATAAATACTACTTGAAAGGAAGATTAGAAACTTATGCGCACTTAAATGGATTTTTTTCCTGAGGCTCTGAGAGTCAATACTCTAGTACTGTAGTTAGTGCCTGAGAATGCCAACTTATGAAGAGAAAGATATATTTATTCCGGATTAGTTTTGGAAGCTTCAGTCCATGGCTGCTTAGCCTCATTGCTTATATGCTATGTGAGGCAGTGCAGTGTGGGGAAAATACATATCAAATCGATCTTCTCTATCCATAAGCCCAGAAGTAACTAGAAAGAGGAGGAATTTCCTTCAGGAGTGTTTCCCTGCACAGCAACAAGAATTTCAACACAACTTCAGCTCTTATAGTCAGCATAACCTCTCAACAGTGCCATCAATGAAAACTGTGCCTTTAATTGATGGGGGACCCTCATACAAACTATAGTAGAGTTTTCAATCACAAAGTTTTGGCAAAATTTTGTTTTAAATTAAATGATAGAGTGAATCTCTATGAAAAACCTATACTCTGCTATGTAAACTAGGAAGAATATATTAGAAATACTCACATTGTTTAGGGATATTGCCCTAACATGGAAGAATTGATGTGAGAAATAGTCATTTAAAATAAAATCTGTAAGAGGAATCTGTGTGTGGATGCTTTGTGGTGGAGAAAAAGTGTACCAAACAGGATGGTTCTGGTTATTGTACTGAAATAAATACCTAGAAATACCTAGAAAATAATTTAATAAGGATGTTCTAGACATTGTCATGCATTTGTAACAAATTCATCAGAAGCAGGAGACTCTGAATCTTCAGTAACTGCAAATTCAGAAGGAAGAATTTTTAGATTTAGATATTATATAAATGATAGAGTTCTTATCACACAGTAGCAAATTATATTATATTGGACATATAATATAATTTCTTATAGAAGAAAGCCTAGTATTGGATATTGACGTAGGAAATAGTGGATCACTGTAATTTAAGTGTGAGGTTCCTTCTAGTCCTGTGCTTTTAAGTCCTCATGTTTAACTCAAACAATGGTCAAAACATCCATATTGTTCTGTCACAGGTAAACCTGACTTTGACAAGGCATCACTGTGAAGAAGATAGTTTGCAGGAGAGTGGTTTAAAGGCTTGACGTCCACTAACACACAACCACATGTATACACATGAATCTATAGAAGACCACTGCTCTGAAGACACTGATGTGGTCTGAAGGCAGACCACAAGCACGTTCTAAATGAGATTCCAGCCTTAAACACTGGCAAAAATCTCTCATTAGTTCCTGGGACATTGCAGATATTTTATGATCAAGTACTCTTGTTTTGAATTGCTGAAATGGTCTAAATCTATTTAAAAATAATCATTGAAACTGAGCAAACATTATGAGAAAAACTATGAATCTTAATTTATTGGGTGATTTTCTAACTTACTATCATCTATCTATTTATCATCTATCTATCTATCTATCTATCTATCTATCTATCTATCTATCTATCTATTATACATTTATCTGTCTGTCTATCTGTCTGTCTGTCTTTCTGCCTGTCTGTCTGAGTCTGTATGTGTATGCACCATGGTGTGCATACAGAGGTCAGAGGACAAATTGTGAGAGTCAGTTCTCTTACTGGATACTTCTGAGGGGAATTTCAACACATTTCATCTGAGAAGAGTTTGAATGAAATGAATAATTTTTGATAGAACTATACAAGATTTGGCTGCTAAATCCCTGATTAAATAAGACAAAGAAAAAGCCAAGAGTCAAAAAGCTGCTGCAGTTAGTTCTGTTGGCCAAAATATCTCTCATTTATATGTCAGCCCAGCACAGAGGTGGCTGATCTTTCTAATGTGTTGTTACCAGGCCAGAGACTCAGGAGACTAGGCCTAAAGTTCTTTCTTTGTTCTCTTTTCTCTCCCCTAAATTAATTATTAACGGAAAACTTACTCCCAACATTTGCAGGATGTTTTCACTTTTTACAAAAAATCTTCAAACAAACTAAAGCAACAAAAACACAGTTCTTCAAGAGAATACCAGGAAACTCACTCCCCATGTACAGAAAAAGACCACAGAATGACAGAATGACAGGGTGAAGCACTGCTGTCTTTCAACACAGAGCTCTAAACCCATCATAACATTATCCAAAAGATATTTTCAGAAAAAGAAATTTGAAAGGAAATTTTCCATGAACTGAACAACATTTTTGACCTACATCTTTATTTAATTAAATTAATTAATTAATTTGAAAAAGACCAGGATACTGATTGACTACATGAAGTTCTAATTTTGAAATGGTAAGCACATCAATAAATATGAATAACACTGTCTGCAAAGGCGTATGCACCATGACTTGAGGGATTTAAATAGAGAATTAAATGATATAACAGGCATGGGCTGTAAGCTGCAAGGAAAGCAAAGTAAAGCCAGGTGTTTAAAGGTCAATGCCTGATGTGGCCATCAGAAAACAGTCTATAGTGTGGTAACATAAGGACATGTGTTATGACTACTGAGTAACCACTGAAAGGTTCAATATAAGAATGTTCTAGTGAGTCTATTGAACTAACTGGAAAGTGAAATAGGATAATGTAAAGTAATATATCAGTTAAATACAAACTGATCAAACTCTCTAACCGAAGGGTAACTTTGTTAGACTGGAGACAAACATTGAGATGAAAAGAAAAAGAAATGTGGAAACATTAACAATGAATGTTACTTTAAGATATAATTGTACAAAAATGATATCAGTTCAGTTATCATACACACCTAAACTGTGGTCACATTGACTCCTAGGCATGCTTGCCTTTGCTGCACTAACTGCTCTATAAATACCGTGGGGGCATATTTCCTTTCATTCTCAAGGCAAAGGCAAGACATTTCTTAGATACCTGGTGATCTTAAGCATCTGTTGCCTTCATCAAATTGTAAGTCTGTAAACTGTGTGGGACCAAGAACAAAACACATGTGATACATATGAGGATAATGAAGTAGGCTGAAAATTTATTATATACTATAGTGAACTCGCGAATAATAAATAAAAGAACTCATGTTTTGTGCACTGTAAGAGCTCCGTGCACTGCTGCTGTCAGAAGATCTGAAGCCAAGTCACAACACATGAGGAGATTAGATGTGAAAGTAGCATTTCATTTTATTGGCCCCCATGCTTTGGGTATTTAATATGGAGGTTAAACTTTTCTCTCTCTCCCACCCTGCCTTTTTCTTCCCCTTCATTTCTTTTCTCTTTTTATGTCTAACACAAGATTACACAGACATCAGTCCACATGCACATGCACATGCTCACACACACAGAGAAATAAAGAATGTAGATGAAGCAAATATACACTGTGCTGAGCACTATTAAAATGAAAAATATATTAAAATAAAACACACATACACACACACACATTAAAGAACAAAAGGAAGATATAGAGAAGAATCAAAAATAATCCTTTCCTTCTTTTTGTTTCTCCTCTCTCCTACCTCTGAACCCTGCTATTTTTGCTATAATCATATTCACTAATGCTCATTATACTGAGTTACCTGATTTCAAGAAGTAGACAACTTTTTAACTTTAAAGAAACAACTATGCCATAAATAGCACTTTATATATTTTAAATAACCACATTTTATGTTTATTAGTATAAAATTAATTTTTATTGATGTTAACCCTGAAAAATGCTAAGTGTGCAAATTATAACCACATAAAAATTGATGATCATTGTAGCTATTGGGCTAACATATTTTATGTGATTGATAATTCTGAATTGATATAAAATATTGAACAACTTCAAATGATACTCTACAGAAATTCCACAGAGGAGTAAACTTCTCTGCTTTCTTCCTCTGATATTTCGTTGTTTAAAACATGGCTTCCTTTCTGAACTTAGGCAGCTGTCAGGGTATGATGAATTGTGTAACTTCTCACTATGGTTGCAAGGTCAGCAAGAGGAGGGACCATTGGGAAATTGATATCTCTTTACAATATAAAGTAAGCAGTGCTGAAGTTATGTTATGGACAAATATAGGAAGAGAAGATATTAAATGTTTGTTTTCAAACTTGAAAACCAGGCATAGAGGTAACTGCTCAAAATGAATACTTCGTAATCAGTAATCAGCTCCCTAGATTATGTATTCACTCAACCAAAGTCCCCTAAAACATTTCACTAAAGTACAGACCCATTGGAGTAGAATTGAGACGACATTCCATATAGTATATCTGGAAGCAGAAGGGTAACCTTTCAGCTTTGGAAGTTGTTGTGAGTTTAGTTACTAGACAGTAACTATAGCATGAATACTCAAGTTTCTAAGTTTACTCTTTTGTACCCTCTTCTTTTTAGAACAAAAATAGAAATTATTTGATACCTTAAAATGAACTCTCTTAAAGTTTCTCATCAACTTTTCTGTAAACCTCAAATATAACAATGTGTTTAAAAATATTTATAAGTACTAAGACACAATGCCAATGTGTATTTGCAGCTATTATCTTTATTTCTCAGAGTTTGGGATATGAGATTTCAACTACCCATAAAAATATTGGAACAGTATATTAACCTATAAGAGGACGTGGTTGTTTTTCTATTTCCATGAGAAAGTTTACTTAGTGATTAGACCATCATTGTTTAATGTTTTCCGACTCAAGTATGTTTAATTAATGATTCAAGTCCAGCAGCTTTATAGGAGACCTGCACTCTCACAGATGTATCCGTTGAGTGCTGAAATTTTTATTAAGTTTCACAGGAGAAACTCATTCCTATGGGGTTGGTGGAGAACATTCTTGTTCTGAGAAATTCATATTGTTCAGGTTCTGTAGCTTCCATAATTAATGTGAATATTTCAATCCATTATCTTGAAATATTCATAAAGTTTCCTTTGCAGTATTGCCTTGCAACCTATGTCCCTGTCTTCCATTAAAGCAGCTAGAACCTTGTACCTTCACAGTGACAAAGAAGACATGAGAAAAGGGAATATGGAGCCAATCATGATCAGCATCCATCTTTTTAAAATTCAAGATTAGAGGAGGAAGATTTGGGGACAATTTTCTTGGCTTAATTTTTTTTTTTTTTAGAACCTTCATGCTTCTAAACTGGGGAGATTATCTTAAGTAGGTAGGGGAAAAGTTCAAAGAGTAAACAGTAGAAGTACCAACAGTTGATGAGTTCTGCCTAAGAATTTGTCACTCCATCAAGGATGTCAGGGTCAGGGTAAAGGGAGAAGAGCAGCCAAGTGTGTTGATATGTTTAGCCAATGAAAGAATAGATGAATAATGTTCTCCCTCCTTCTCTGAGTCATAGCTTCAGTGATGTGGAAATACCAAAGGAAAAAAAAATGACTTAGAGAGCATGTAAACATATGTGATGTCAAAAAGCCTGCTACTTAGACGTTGCCTAGAAATAAGAACAGATCTTGTGATTCAGGAAGATGTCACTGTGTGAACTGGCATGTGAGCAAATTCATACACACACATAAACATGTCGAGGTGTATGTTTATACTTGCATACATCTATGTGGAAGGCAGTAAAGATGTGCTCCCACAGACTGCTATCTTCCTTGTACACAGTACTGTCAAAATTCCTGCCATCATCAGTGTTCTGGAACCCTGAACCACCTCATATATGGAATATGGGAGAAACTGGGATAGATGTTCATCTTGTTAAAATTTCTACCATCCAGAAAAATAGGAACTTGAGTTATAAATCAGTTTTGATTATTACAAAATATAACAAAAGATGCTATTAAGTTTTTGCTCTAAGATTCGAATTTGTTAGTTAACACGAAAATAATTGGATTTGTGTCAGCAGCTCCATAGGTATGAAGAAGAATAGCTCATTGTGTACAACACAGAGGTGTTGATGGTCAGAGACTTGTAACACAAGGTCGCTTCAGAATACAAACTTCTACTCCTTCTCTATGCTGCAACCTTATAGTGACTCAACTTCAATTCCACATTGCAAGATCTTGGCAATCATCAAATAATTCATCTCCTCTTTGCTTCGGGGTTTTACATGTCACTTTGCCATGGATGTTTTCTTTTTGTTGCATTTATATTTCCATGTGTGCATCATTCCTCCATTTCTATGATATTCAGAATTTCTCAAGAACTGGTTTAGACTGACACAGTTGGTAGAACATTCCCTTTAGGATACTCTGAAGTAAGTTCCCCTTCCCTTATGTGACTAATTATACAATAGAAAAAGTCTGGAGCTCACAAAACACTATGTTAAGTATTTCTGCAGAGGTAGAAACAAAAGCTGTACAGTGAGCAGGCCACATACAAGGTGGCTTAAACTCTCAGGTAATGCTAGGGACTGTGTGTACATTCTACTCTTATTTACCAGGTAGCAAGGGTCATCTTGTTCATAGATTAAAGAAATAGGGTTAGAGAATGTCTATTCAAAATAAACTAACCACATCATAATCTTGCTCTTCTGAATTCAAAATATTAACAACTCAGATTTACGTTACATGCTATATATGAGGCAAAATAGAGAAGTCTTCATATATGGTACTTGTCCTGAAGCCAGCCTGCATCATATCTATGTTAATTAATAAACCTATGCATTGATTCTACTTTAAATAACCAATGTATTAAAGAGAAACACAATATCAAACTGTCTTAAAATTGTATTTGTCATTGAAAATTTAAACTGTAATTTCATAGATTTATTTAATAAACATCTATTAAGATAATAAACATATTATAAGATATGAAACACAATAATTATCCAACTAAATTACTGAGTGTAAGAAATAGAAGTTTGGCTGGATGTGCTATCTGAAGGGAGTTACTAATACTCTGAAGTAGTTTTCTTGTCTCACCTGCAAAGATCAGGCCATAAGATACCTGTTGTGTGTCATCTCACTTCTGCTCTGGCAACTGTTGGCTCAGTCTCTGTTATTACTGCATTTCATTATTATTATATATGTCATTATTATTATTAATTTGACACTGATAATTCAAGACCTTTGTGTCTCATTCTTTGATGTCCACAGGTCTCCACCCAGAGCCTCCTCTCCTGCTACACCCTGGACTGTCTACAGCAGCTGACTTGGTATTCACTGTGCCTGTGGAGGAGTGAGAAAGATTCCCCCATGGACCAGCAATAGCTGAACTCAATTAGAGAAGTCTTGGGCATCATAGGATAATGTTCTTCTTCCTGGTCTATTGCTGGCAAAGTGCAATGCATTTCATTGGGTTCCTTCTGAGGAGCCTATCCTCAGTAGTTCTTTGTAATGACAATTGAAAGGCTCAGTACTGAATTAGTTTCTTCACCTTCTCTATCTTCATTTTCCCACTTTCCTACTGCTTTTAACTGAAATTATTCCCCTAATACATTAGTCATTTCTAAGTCACTGTCCTAAGCTATGACTTCTGGAAGACAACTAGGCTAAGTTATCCAAGATCTCTTTTTCTCTATTGTTTTTGTGTCTTGTTTATCTTTTCATAGGTTTTTAACCCTTATTATTTCTCTAATATTTCCTTTGATATTATATCTTGTTTCTATGGAGGAGATCTACCTTATTAGGGACAATATGAGATATGCTTTTGACACTAGAATTGCCCTTTGTCTTAACAGTAGTGAATGTTAATGCTTACCCATGTCGTAAATGTAAACTGAAAACACTCACTTTCTCTCCTCCTGAAGCCAACAACTGCCAATAGTGCCTCAGGAAATGATAAGACTTCATGAGCCCCTCTCCTCTGCCGGCTGAAATTGTGATTGATGTGATCTTGTGCATGGTTTGTGCATACAGTCACAGCAACTGTGAGTTTGCATGTGCAGTGGCCCTGCCATTTCCAAAAACACTGATTTGCAGAAGAGATGTTGGCCATCTTGAAACACTCTGGAAGCATTCCACGTTATGTTGTCCATGTGCAATGGAAGGTCCTATGCCCCCTCCCCCATGTGCTTACTAGCAGTACTAAGCAGACTGAGTAGGTTTAAAGAAGAGAACATGAAGATAAGACGGAAGTGGGGTGAGATAGGAATAGGGATGGGTTTGATAAAATACATTGTATCTCTGCATTAAACTCAATATATTTTAAAAAACAAATAGAAAACACACACAAACATACAAATTGAAGTTTACAGAAGTCCCACACATTGCACCAAGGCTTTCCAAATCGTAATATTAATCACACAACTATGGCAGAAAACTAATACTGAGGACATGCCTCCTCTGTCTGCTGTTTCTTGTAATTACACATGAATCTGTAACTGTATCAAAAGAGAACCTTAAAAAATGATGCTTGTATTTTCTTTGATGGTAGCTCCAAATTCATGCATGTGTTATAGATTGCATTCCTTGAGGAGGTTAATAACCAAGGTAAACACTAATATTCGCATCTGTGAGACCACCACACTGGAATCATGAACTCATATGCAAAAGCCCATTTGGCTTTTAAACCAAATCTGTATATAATTCTCATGTGCTTTGAAATTTTCAAAACCTGGAAGAAATATTTTATAGTCTATGATGGAGTAAATAGAAAATTCTCATTCACAGTTTCTAATAGTTAGACAGAAAGTTCCCCTGAGCTCCCTGATCTGGGTTGTATATCTCTAGTACAAAAGAAGCTCAATGGAAGAATGGTTGGTTTGCACATACTTATTTACTTTTGCTCACTTTTGTAGGGCTATTAGAAAGGATTCCAATGGAAGTTGTGATTGATGACTTATAGTAGGGAAAAGAAAATGTCACTGCATAGATCAATTAGCTGCCTTTTTCTTGTCCAGTTAATGCTTTAGTATCACAGAAAGCTATTTTTTTTAATACTTAAAACTAGTTAATTAAATAGCTGAATGTTTCTATAGACAATACCTTAAAATTTTAAGGACTCATTTTATTCAGAATATTTTCAGGCAACCAGGGGCCACTTTTGAAAGCTGGGTATTGGAGACAAATTCAACTTTTCTCTTTGCATAGTTAGTTTGAGATAAGACCTGTGTTATGTCTTTGCAGATGTTTCTCCACTCTGAGCCCATAGTGCATGCTGAATCCACAGTTGGCATTTGTCTCCATCACTTTCAAGTGCTGCGTTTCTCTGCTTTAGTTACCCTTGGTCTGTACCTTGACCTTCTGCTGCCTGTCTCAATAAATTCAGAATGCAGACATTTACCTGCAGCAAATATGAATGGCTCCTCCAGAAATATAGCATCCTATAAAAACTAAAGCCAAAGGAAATAGAGAGGTGAGGTCAGGTATAATTTTCTCATCACAGCCTCCCTTGCTTTTTCCTTTTAGGCTCAAACTATGTTGACCTCTGTCTGTTTTTATGGCTAGATTAATTCTCCTATTTCTGTGAGTCTGAATTCTCAGAACCATGTGGCTGGGATATCCTTAGGAAGTGCTGACCTCTAAAAGGATAGTATGAAAGAATGATTGAAACATAGGAAAAAAGCCTGAGATTTTCAATCCCAGAAAACACCTTAGAGATGTTCTTTATTTTCTAATGTTATTTTTTAAAAAAGAAGAAGACAAGGCAGCTGTCAGGCTCCCATCTCTCAAATGCTGGCTCTTGAGTCCTTGGGCTTTGATTCAACAGGCCTGAAGACTGGAGTTGTATTCTATCCCAAGCCAGTGAAATAGAAAGAACTTCAAGCTAAAAGCTGAATTATGCAAATTAAAGCAAGATAAATATAAGACTTAACCTTGTAGACATAGATTCCGGCCAAAGGCAATTTATTCTTTGGTCTAATACAATCACCAGTTCTTGTCTGGAGCCCTAAAACATCTCAGTCTCTTTTACAATCTACTCTTAAGCCTAGAACTGGAAGGCTTCAACCTCTGTACAATCTAGAACATTTAAACCTCTGTACAATCTAATAAACCTCTGAGACTCACAGCTGACTAGCTCCTTCTGAACTCTGACTCTTCTCATTCAGGCTCAAACTCTTTGCCAAGCTGACTGGCTCAAACCGTTCTTCTGAGCCAGTTGACTGTTTCTGACTAAACTCTTCTGACACTGGCAGACTCTGGCTGCTTCATTGACAGCCTCAGATGAAACTGCTCTACTTGGCTTCAAACTGACTCACCCTTTCCATCTGAGACTGACTTCTTCTGCCGAGCTGCTCCATTTCTGTCTATCAGTCAGACTCTCTGCTTCTCTGCTTTATCCTCTGTCAGACCGCTTCATTATCTCTGTATCTTGTCCTCTCTCAGACTTCCTGCTTCAGACTGCTTACTTCATACTGTCTGCTACAACTGATTGCTGTAACTGACTCTGCTCTGAGCTGAGAACCCACTTTATCTTGAAAGTTGGATGTAGCCTCACACTGACTCACTCTGATTTCCTCTGATTAGTCACTTTGCTTGTCCTTCACTCTAATTCATTGCAGAAATCTCTTCCAATCTGACACTGACTCCTTCTGAGATCTGCCTCCTGTGTCTGCTTCCACATCCTGTTTCTGCCTTAGAAATTAAAGGTCACCACTGCCTTCTTATTAGAGATATTTGCTACCATTGCTTTCTGAATTTTGGGCTTAGAGGTGTTTACTAACATTCTTAACATATTTTCTACAGTCCATCTGGACTACACAAGTCTCTGAATGTGATTTCTTCTGATAGACCCATGGAATATAGACCCTTCCTAGCTTTCACAAAAGCCAATTCCTCTACATAACCTTATATCATGCTCCCATTTTGTGTACTGCAATCACCATGACAAAGTGAGTTTTGCCTTGTTATATGAAAGATTGTATTGCTTCCCTATGAAGTCTCCACTATGTTTATTTTCAGACTTCACTGACCTATAGAAAGGTCCATGATGCTTACTGTTTTTTGTTGGTTTTGTTGTTGTTGTTGTTGTTATTTGTTTTGAGACAGGGTTTCTCTGCTGTGACTCTGGCTGTCCTGGAACTCACTCTGTAGATTAGGCTGGCCTCAAACTCACAGAGATTCACCTGCCTCTGCCTCCTGAGTGCTGGGATTAAAGGCATGTGCCACCACTGCTTGGCTATGATGCTTATTGTTAAGGCATATTATTCACTGCTTGCACTCACATCTTCTGTGATGATGGTCTGAGTGGAGTCTTTGAGAACACTTTTCACAAAAAAAACTTAAGGAAACCTGTGATTTTGTAAGATAATTTAAAAATACAAAATAAGGTATGTTTTAAAAAACTTCTATGGTTCTACTTGGTCAAAGACTCTTCCTTACAGTGTGGCTTTCCCTATAAACTAGGGAGATGACATAAATGACTTATAGTCTGGGGACATTTAACTTTAACAAACTTACCCAGAGCTTTAGAACCCCCCCTCAATGATAGGATAGTCTGTCATGCTAGGTTATATATACTGCCTCAATTGTATAAAGATTTATCTCCACATCCTATATGGGCTATTGCTATAGAAGGAGCGGGAGACAAAGAAAGTCCACATGACAAAATTTCAAGTTAAATATAAAGAGACAAAGTGATGGTAAACGGAGAACTATTGTATTCTCCCGATCTTATTAATTCTTTCTTCTACTCCTCTCTGTCGAGAAAGATTTGAACACATTCAGTTCACAAAATTGCTCCCCTTAAGCATAATAACCACAATAGCATTATTTGTGATTGCTATTGTTTGCTTTTTTAAAGATATCAAACTATTGTTAGTCTTGTATAAGACACATAAATGGTACTTCAAATAAACACCCTTTCTGAGTTTTATAGACTGTGAATGAAAAAACTTAAATGCTTTATTATCGTTCAAGGATCATACAAATATAAGATATAGAACTTTCTGATACTGAAGAGTGCAAACACATTACAAACCAAGCATGGTAACCAACGTGAAATTTAATGATTTTGCTATAGAAACTTTAAACTTTTACTGATAACCAACACACAGTAAAAGTTAATGCTACCACACAATGAAAGTTATTCATTTTCAACTCTTAGTATCAAATCAAAAATCAAGAAAGAGTTGTATGTTGTATAAAATGAAATAAGTTTATTTTACTTTTCATTTCAAGACATCAATGGTCAGATATATTTACATTATCACAGAACACTCTCATGTGAAACAAAATATATGATATGTGAACAAAGTCTTTATAAAATTCCTGAATTTTTATCTTGAGTTGGGTTTATAGGGAGAACAATTAATTATGCATCATGATTCATGTTAGAAGATAAATATCTCATTCTGGGAACTTGAGAGATTAATATTGAGTTGCCATATGGCACAAGTTTAGTGCGATTTCTTTAGTCTGTAGGCTGAGAATCCTGGCCAGGGTGAAAATATGCTGGCTGTATGGTGACATTTATATATAAAACAAACAAAAATGAACCATTATTCCCAGACAGTACTAACACTCTAGATAGTAACACAGCTTTTACATATCTAGGATACTCACCTGAATAAGCAACTCCTGGGAGAAAATAAAAAGACAAATGGAATTCAGTAACAGAGAAGCTAATAATTTAAAGTTTTTTCTCATTATGGAAAAGCCAGGTAATCCTGAGGGGAAAAATTTATGAATCTAAATAAAACTTTATAAGAATATTTAGAAAATGCTGTTATAAAAGTAGAATATGAATAGCAAAGGTTTATGTCATTATTCAAAGAGTTTTTATTAAAGTAATTAATATTTCATACAAATATAAAACACCAATACAAAAATTATGACTTAGATTAATTATAACCTTTTAAATTAAACAATCAAACAAAAATACTCTCATTAAATGGTATACTTTTATTTCATCTTTGCCTTTAACTTATTTTTTATTAATTTTAACCTGAGTTTTATTGATTTCTGGACTTATTCTTCTATATTTAATATTTACAATTTTAATTAAGATAACCTGTATTTTCTTTCTATGAGGTGAGGGAATGTTTTTGTTTTCATTTTTAAGTGTTGTATAATGTTATGTCCAATAGCTTCTTTTAAATGCTAAACTCAAACTTAGTAACTTCAAACAGTAAAACATTATTATTTCCATCGTAGTCTATGTTAATTTACTGATTGGATTGCAGTGGGAATATTGGTTGCAGTGACTGAATTTACCACAGCTTCACCTGGTCCCACTTGTCACAGAAGGTGACCTGGGTTTTCTGCTCATTATCACTAAAAGTCAAAGTGGAATGGGAAGTCAGAAATCTGAGGGACATAACAATCACAGTGTTAGTTCAAGAGTCAAAGGGAATATATACAAGGCTATGGCAAAAGATGAGATGACACAGGACTTGACAGGGCTTGTGTGAGGATAATAATATTTCTACCAATCCAACTCATTTTATATGTTATATTTGTTTAATCAATTATAAATACTTCATAGATTATTTGAAAGTAATCATTGCTACTGTAGAAGTCTTAATTGTATCTGTTTTCTTGTACCTTTAACTGAACTTTGACTCCTTATTTTCTAGCTGAAATCTCCCTCCTGGTTTTCCTGTGCTGCTTGTAACTGAAATCTTCATTTGCTCTCTTTTAAAATTCTTCTGTGTTGTTTTCTCTCTCACTTCCCTCCCCAGAGCAAGCCTGAGCTATGGGCCACCAGCTAAGCCCCTGGAAAGAAAAGCACAGGGCATGGGTCAACACATCCTGGCAGGTTCCAGATCAGAGGACTAAGAGTCGAGTTGAAAATCAGACTCTAAGGAGAGGCTGTCAGAGGAGCATATCTCTCCTTTATTAAAGCGAGAGTGCTTACATTTATAGGGTACAGGCAGAGGAGAGTCTTTGGTATCCATGGTTGGGATCCATTGGTTAAGACAATGATACTGGGGTGCTTCATTTGCATTGGGAACTCTAGTCTGCTTAGAAACTGCTTTGTTTTCAGTGTCTTGAAAGGGTACCTTCTGCGTAAGGTATGGTCTCACAGGGAAAAGGGAAAGGCACCTTATCAGTAAATGGACTCATCCCTTCCAGCTACAGGGCAGATAAACACCAACCAAGCCACATTTCTTTGCTAATGACCTTCTGTGTAGCAGGCAATATTTATTATTTAGCTGGGTTCTGGCCAGGACTAAGGTGAGGAGCTGCTGAACATTTGCCGTTCTCATCTCCTGGGATGACGCGGGGTTCCAAGCCAGCTTCGACCCACTCTTAGCTCTATGACAGTCCCACACTTCTGCTCTGAAAACTGTTTTCTTGCCTTTCACTGGAGTGTGGCTTGCAACTGAAAGTTACTGTAACAGATTCTTGTTCTCTTGCCCCAACTACTACTACTACTGCTACTACTGCTACTGTGAAAAATTCCTAAGTGGCAACTTATTTAATTTTCTAGCTCTGAAAATATTAGAAAATTAGAAGGAAAGAGAGAAATAGGAAGAAATCTTCACAGTCCTTTTTTGCCTGTCTTTATCTGTCTAAACCTGGAAAACTAGACTAACTTCTAACATCTTCTGTCCCCTAATTCTACCATGCCACTAACTGTCCTGTAACATGAACTGCTTTCCCATCAGCTGTCAACTGCAACTGGCAACACTCTCCTTTATAGGGCTCCTAAGCTGTTCTCAGAAGTCCAAGTGGCATATAACTATAAGGAAGGATGCATAGTACAAAGGCGTCTTGGCAAAGTTGCATTACAGTTATTATTGTTTCTATGTTCTCTTCGTGATTGGTTCTCACTGTAAATTGAGCATTAGATAATATCTTAAGTACTTTATACTAATTTTGCTCATATTTTACTATCCTATTTAGTATGATAAACTGTAAAACGACGTACTTTACAGAAATAAAGATGAAGTACCATTTACTTATGGGTGAGTTTGGTTTATCAGGGAGATACATCAGGGTATGTCTAAAGATTCAGTGTTGGAAGATAGACGAAGGAAGACCAAGACCTTGTTGTGGGTTGAGCATCTTTCATATAGATGGAAAATTTAATTTTGAAGAGATGAGTAGGTGCCCATCCATGTAGAAGGGTAAAGGCAAGTCCTGTGAGACAGGAGCACAGTGAACATGTTATATGTCCATTGACAACCAAGAAACCAGTGTAACCAAGGTCAGGAAACTGGATGAGAAGCAGAGAAAAAGTCAGTGGGAATTACATGTAAATATCCTTATTGGCCTATAAGGTGGACTCACATAAATGGACAGATTCTGTGAAAACACATATGTTGTAGAAGTTTACTTTTAGCTATATATAAAATAATTGTTTTGTACACTGTTGGGTGAGGGGATGCTTAGGTCTTCTGTTGTCTTCTGTTGTCTGCATGTGGGGAATGTTTGATTGCTTATGATCTGCACCCGAGGAGTTCTGAATCAATAAAAACACCTGAGCTGAGACATTTGGGATTCCACTGTCCAGGATGACTGGTGCTTGTCATTATGGTGGTTCCCCCTGTTGAGATCTGACAGGGTTGACATCTATGAAAAGACCTCCCTGTCTTCCTTGTTGAACACCACAGTAGGGTACTACTACAAATAGCAGGCCGAGTACTACAAATGGTGCCCAACATGGTAGGCAGAAAGTAAAGAAGCGAAGGATTTCAGGTTAGCTGTATCAATCGTGAAGACAGGAAGAAGAGAAACTCCAGACCTCATAGAGTCCAGTATAGATGCTTGGAACAGTACCCAGAGGACAGAGATTAAGATATTAATAAAAGCAAAGCTCTATAAGAGAGAGTTGTAAATGCGGAAGAAGTTCTTAGGTAAGAGCCATGTTTCAGACAAATGTTTTGGATGAATTTTCATGGTGAAAATAGAGTTCAGCTGGGATTAGGAAAAAAAACAAGGTTCTAACTGCTTTTCCTGATCATGGAGTGGACACTTCCTCTTGCTGCTGGCAGCAGCCAGGGCACAGGAAATAGAAAGCAGAGTGTAGTGTTCTATAAATTGAGTTTGTTACTGGCTTTTTGTGTGTGTGAAGCCCAAGTGGGTCTTGTGTTTGAGGTCTATGAAGAAGGGTGTATGTTTTCCCATAGTGGTGGTGAGAAAAAATGCCAAACCACCAGAATGTTTCAACTGAAGATTCTTCCCACCAGCCCAGGAATCCCTGCTGTTGTGGAAGCCCTAGTTTAGAGCTAAAAAGCCATTTAGTTAAACTGAACAGTATTTTTTTCCTGCAAACCTGACAAAGAGAAAGACAAGCAGTCCACATACTGGTGATGGTGATGAGAACGCCATCCAGTGAGGGGACCCTTTTTGCAGACAAAGTGACCAGTTATTTTTCCAGCAAACCAGACTCCATCTTAAAATCTGGAAAGTGTTTCCTCAGGGTCAGCACACAGAAACAGTCTTCCAGAATTGGTCGAGGTTATATCTCATGCTGCTAGGAAAACTTGGTACTGTAAGTGTCAGGCAGGTATTACTGGTTTTGAAGGCATGAAGGGATCCTGGGAGAGCAATTGACTCTTGGCACCGTGAGAGGCCAGGAGAGGCCATTGGTAAAACTGCAACCTTAGTAGCAGTTGAAGGCCCAGATGAAGGGGTCATGTAAAGAAGTTGAAACTTGGCATGGTGAAGAGATTCCAGGAGAGGCTATTGGTAAAAGTGTAGCCTGGTTGCAGCAGAAGACCCCAGCAATTCTGATGATGCCAGAACCGTGGGACAACCACCAAGAACAGCAGCAGCCATGGAGTGGAGCCAACCAGAGCCCGGAGGACAAACTGTGTGCTGCAGAGGGGAGAGCCAGAGAAGAGATTCAAGCCCTTTGGAGGATTCCTAAAGAAAACAACAAGACAATCTATTCCTAAACTACTAGTTTTCTCTGCCACCAGTCATTTGTAATTTGGCACTGAATTCTACTAGAATATGTTAAAATATATAATTTCTCTTTTTAATTTCTTTCTCTTTTAAAAAATTGCACAGGTTAAATATCCTTATGCCGATAATAAAAAATTGAAAAATTATAAAATGAAGTGGGTTTTTTTGTAGCTGTGACATGCAGCCACAAATGAAAATTTCTATACCAGTTTCAAGTGATAGCCTAGTCAAGACCGAGGCAAGCTAATATCCTATAGAATTATCTTGTGGCTACAGGCATAAAATATATGTAAAATATAAACGAATGTAATGCCTAGGCTTCAATCCCCTAATATGTTTTATTAAGCTATGTAAGCTATGTACAAAATCATGAAAATACAAAATTTGAAGCACTTCTGGTCCCCAAAATTCTGAATAAGTGATGTTTACCTGAATAATGTTTTGTGACTATATATGGACTCTGTCTTCTGTCTGCCAAAACCAGACAAGCGAAAGATGGGGCAGAATAGCCCATTCTGACTTGTGACTTATGATCTGCATTGTTTCAGGTTGTTTTGTCATGATGTTATCCAGAAGACTATAAGACTTCCTATACTTGTGGTTTTGAAATTAAGCAAAGACTTTTACAGGTCTATTAATTTATTCTACACTCTCTAAATGAAGTTTTCAACCTTTGAGGGGTGAAAGACTCTTCCACATGGATCATCTAAGACCATCTGCATATCAGATAGCTACACTATGATTCATATCAGTAGCAAAATTACAGTTATGAAGTAGCAATGAGGATAATTTATGGTGGGGATCACTACAACATGAGGAACTGTATCAAAGGGTTGCAGCATTAGGAAGGTTGAGAACCATTGCTTTAGGATCTTCAAAGCCAGAGTCAAACACTGGTTGTAGCACTACTTGTAATGCAATGGTATGACAGTGATAAATTGTTCCCAATTTTAAGTCAGTTAATAAGTAGCACTCATGGTTGTATAGTGGAGTATCCCCTGCAAGCAGGCAGAATCCAGTATCCATACTATGAAGCATTACATAGTAATTTATTTTTCAGTACTATTACTGCCTTCAGTGTATAACTAAGACTATGTTAGAAACTGTCTCATGATACTATATTTTACTTTGTCATCGTCATCATCATCATCATTTTCATCATTATTGTATTCCTAGACCTATTACCTTTTAGTGATCAATAATTTGCTATTACATGCATTTAGTTCCATCTTTGTATGAGAAAGAAAGAGCTGATGATGATGTTACAAACCTGCAATTCAAGCACATGTGGGATGAAAGAAGGCATCTACCAGCTTAGGCTACAGAGTCAAGTTTCAGGCCAATATGAACTACATAGCAGGATCATGTCTAAAAAACGAAAATAAAGATTTTGTAGTCATTAATGATAAAATATTACCATGAAACATCATTTGAGTTGTGACTTAAATAACCTTTTAGTGCATTTTTTTCCTCAAATTCTTTGTAAAATTAAACCCTGTTAATTGGCCACCATTAATAAATTAATGTTTTGTTTGTTGTTTATTTGTGTTTTGTTTTTTGAAGCAGGGCTTCTCTGTTGTAACTCGGACTGTCCTGGAACTCACTGTAGACAAGGCTGGCCTTGAACTCACAGAGATCTATCTGCCTGCCTCTGCCTCCCAATTTCTGCGATTAAAGGCATGCACCATTACCACCCGGCTAATTAATGTTTTAATAATTCTGGTTATGTCATTTATGAGTCACTTTTCTCCAAAGCTATAAGAAATTCTTTTACAATAAAGGTATGCAGCAGAGTTATTCATGAGTGTTTCCACAATTAAATTACTTAAGCTGCAGTTCAGGATCAATCCCCTATTGAACACTGCAGTAAATTTATGCAGTTAGAAGACCAATAATTTATTTTGACTCTACTCCTACTTGACTAATTTTAGTAAAGACAGTAATCATTTCTTCCAAACATATACCATCTTTATAAATAAGCTGCATTCAACAAAAGTCCAAATCATATATTTTTTACAATCCTACACCTGGAACATCAAAACAGTAATGGAAGTATAATCAAAAGATTCTAATCTATGTTCTGTGATGCATTATCTGTTAATATAAAAATCTGAACTATAAATCAGAGTCTAGGTTAGATTCTTGTAGGTATACAACTGGAGTAGTCGTTTGGACACAGAGCTACAAGGTAAGGTGTGACATGCATGATTCATCTACAGACATGGTTTTGGAGAAGAGGAGGAGGATCCATTGAGATGATGCGAGAGGCAGAAACGAAAACAGGGAGATGGCTTAAGTTTCTAACTTTCCATTTCTAGATCCTTGTGCTCTGGAAATATAGTGCCTTGTTCTGAAAATATTCACAGAATCCCCTGTGCAATAAATAGCAATTCATGTACATGTAGATACCATTTCTTCTCTTACAATTAAAAAGTAAGACATTATACCTTTTTCAAGCTTTTGATCTACAACTGACACTAGAAAGTCTTTCTCTGAAACTCTTTGTAAATCCTATGTGATCTTTAGTGACTCAGACTAGTACTATGAAGGAGACTTTCTTCTAAGCATTCTCTTTCCCAGTTTCTAACATGACCTTTGATTACAAAGGGCACCTATTCCATTAGACTCTGAAATATTGATAAGGGACACTGTCTCAGTGAAACACCAAACATTTCCAGGCCAGTGTTTGCAAACAGACTGCCTACTCTAGTTTCCATTCTGGAAATGTGCTTTCGCTTTTAAAGGTCAAGAATGGCACCCCAGGGACTTCTGATTGCATTATCTTGATTTCTCAGCTATGAATCACTTTCACTCCAAAGCTGTAGAGTCAAGGCTTTAAAAGAAATTTAGTCTTTGCTCTTGAGATATTACATCCACTTCTTTGGCAGTCAGGTAAAACTCTTCATATTGGCTGCTACTGGAAAAGGCCTTTTCAATTATTCCATGCAAGAAAATAAAATTAAAATAAGATAACTAGGCTCTGTGATTCTAATTTATATTTTTATTGCATGATTTTGAAGTAAAGATTATACCTGCTTCATACGATGTATTTGAGAAACTTAATCCAAATATAGACCAACCAATGTATTCATTTATCAAGAGGTTTGTAGTCTAAAATTTCTTAACTGCATTAGTCAAAATCATCTCTTTGCTTATGTATTTGTTAGAAGAAATATATCTACATATTATTATATATATTATATTTGCATAATATAATGGTTATCTATTTATAATATAAGCATAACATTTGTTTTATTAGCATCATGCATGTGTCTTTGAAGAAAATGAAAGCACAATCATAATTAAAGCATAGTATATATTTTTCTCATTCATAAAAGGTCTATATTATACTTCTTTCACTTGAAAAACTCATCATAAGCTGTTTTAGGTTTTTATTGCTTTTCATTTAGTTTCATTCATAAAATTCCATGATCAAAAGTAATTTGTGAAGGAAGGGGTTTATTTCACCTTGTAACTTTTAGATCATACTCCATCATTGAGGAAGGGCAGCACAGGCCTTCAAGGAACATGGAAGCAGGAACTGAAGAAAAGACCATGCAGGGATGTTGCAGGCTGACTTGTTCTCCAGGCCAATGTTAAGCCAATTTTCCTATATCTCCCAGCATCATCTATTCAGAGATGGTATCATTCATAGTGGTCTGGGCCCTCCAACATCAATGATTAATCAAGAAAATAACGTGACAGACATGCCTGAAGGCCAAACTGACAGAGGCAAATATTTTCCCATTGTGGTTCCTTCTTCCCAGATAACCCTAGCTTGTAGCAAATTGACAAAAACCTAGTAAGAACAGTTGATTGCTTGTCAACTTGAGATACAACATATCACGGTTGAACCATAATCATTCCTTTTTCATTTGTCCTCATATTGTTATGTTTATATTAGCATGACAATATAAACAAAAGTCCATCTTTTAAAACACCAACAGTCTTTTTAAAAATTCCAAAAATTTGGAAGTTCAAATTTTCTTTAAAAATGTGAACTATCTTTATCTGTGGTCTTAAAAAAATATTTTCTTTCTATTATATAAATACATCCTGACCACAGCCTCTCTTCCCTCCACTCCTCCAAGATCTCCTTCCAGTTTTCCTTTCCCCCAAGATCCACTGCTTTCCCCTTCCCTTCAGAAAAGAGCAGGCCTCCCAGGGTTACCAAACAGGGTATATCAAGATACTAGACGACCAGACACAAAAGCCCACATCAAGGCTGGCCAAGGCAACCGAGAGGGAGAAAAATGGTAGCAAGAGCAGGCAAAAGAGTCAGAAACACCTCCACTCCCACTGCTAGAAGTCCTCCTCCACCCTACCCCCACAAACCACCAAAAACATATATGCAAAGGACCTGACACAGACCCCTGTAGGCTATAGGATTGCTGATGTGAGCCTTCCTTAGTTGATTCAGTTGACCATGTTCTCCTGATGTCCTGACCCCTCACAACACCCCCCCCTCTTTCTGCAGTGTTCCCCAGCTTTGAGGGGAGTAACCCAATAAGGATCTCCAGTTTAGGATCTCTCTCTGCCTAATGTTTTGCAGTGTTTCTCTGAATCTGTTCTCATCAGCTGCCTGTGGAAGTCTCTCTAATAACTATTGGGATATGCACTGATCTAGGAACATAGCAGGATATCATTAGGAATCATTTCAACTTCCTTCCTTCCTTCCTTCCTTCCTTCCTTCCTTCCTTCCTTCCTTCCTTCCTTCTTTCCTTTCTTCCTTCCTCCCCCCTCTCTTTCGTTCTTTTTGTGACAGGCATGTTTGGTTCCACCCCAGGTCTCCTCCTCCACCCTCAAGTTACAAGTCATCCAGGCAGTTCCAGGCATGGGTTCCAAGCCAGACCAGTCATTGTTTGGCCACTTTAACAAGCTCTGTGTCATGATAGCTCCAGCACCTCCTGCAGGCAGGACAGATTGTATGTCAAAGGCCCTATGAGTGAACGTCTCAACTTTCTCAGTATATCCAGCTGACTTAGAAACACGTATACCACAGCCGAAATTCTGGGATTTTTTTACATTTTCTCCATCAGATAACTGGTCCATTAACTTTAAATTCACGTTCTTTGAAAAAAAAAAAAAAAACTCAGGACACAGATAAGATTGTACAAGTTCTTTGCCCAGAATGAATCATTCTGTTTCCTTATACAATCCTCATTATGATGTGAAGCCCAATGAGCATGTTTTTTTTTTTTTTTTTTTACTGGCATTCCTATCAGTATTCTTGTATCTTGATATCCCACTACAACCATTCATTAAGATTTCCATGCCTGCATCTCCACACCTCTCCAAATCTGCCACAAACTAATTATAAAACTTCTGAGCCAAGCCATCAGGAATAGTATTGTCAATGGTTCTATTTCCCTGGTACTTATTCTCTGTTTCAGTCAGATTTTGGGTTACTATGACAAAATAACTGAATAAAATCTTAGGGTAGAGATCATAGATTTCAATCTGACATGATAGGGAAGGCATCATACATCAGCTTGATATCATGGTGGCCAGAAATCAAAAAATAAATGTCAGGACTCTAGGATTTCTTTGTTTCTTCTCTCATTTATCCATTCAGGAGTCTAGCCTAAACTATGTTACTACTCAGATTTACTGTAGATTTTCCCATTTAATTAATCCTCTACAGAAGTCTCCTCAGAGGCACAACCACAGGTGTGCTTAATTGATCTTCCTGCCTCTTCTCAATAAAATAAGTTCACAACCAGATTAACTATCCAGAACACTTCATACAACATCTCTATTTTGAATGGCTGTTTAACACAGGAGTCTATTAACACCTTCATACCATCTCAA
This sequence comes from Cricetomys ansorgei, assembly GCA_026225945.1. Classification (NCBI taxonomy): domain Eukaryota; kingdom Metazoa; phylum Chordata; class Mammalia; order Rodentia; family Nesomyidae; genus Cricetomys; species Cricetomys ansorgei. The sequence goes on from JAMJFZ010000625.1 coordinate 32,556, forward strand.
GTTCTCTTGTGGACACAAGCAATCATTCCCCTTCTATTCTAGGCATATTTTTGGGAGCTTTACTGTTTCCTCTCTTTATGTGGTATATTCCTTGTTTTACTTTGGTTTTGGATTCAGGGTCTTGGTATACAGTCCTGGTGTATATAGGCATGTGTCACCACACAGTTTGTAAGTTTGTAATTTCTGTTCAGCTTGGTTGTTTATACTTCTGTGGAGTTTGTTGTGGGATATTTTACTCCTGTATGCTGTTTTTGTTTGTAAAAGGGCTTTGATGCCGCCTTGCTGTGAAGCCTGATGCCTTGCAGGCCTTGCTTCCTACCTATTCACACCCTTGTGCTAGCCCTGATGAGATCTCCACAGATAGGACTAACTGTTTACAGTTGAAAGTTACCAATCAAAGGTCTGTGGCTGGGTGAACAGAGAAGACTCTGATAGTACTATTGTGTTGTAATGAAGGCCTGGACATGGAGAAAGGGATGGGGCAGAAAGAGGAGGAGGGAAGGGAGAATAAGAGAAGGGAGAGAAGCAAGAGAGAATGATGGAATGAAGTCTCTGCCTAGCTGCCCGGGTATTGAATTCCCTGAGATTTGACATGGCTTGTAATTAATAAAGAGCATTGGAAAATTCAACGATGGACTCTTATTAAGCAACTGAATATAATTTGACAGGAGTTCCTTACTTTTTAGTCTTTTTTTTCTCCTCCATCTTTTCAGCTCTTATTAAAAAAACAGATATTTTCTCTTCCAAATATTCTTGGTAGGAGAATATCTGATGATGTTTGCTGCTCATGATGCAAAGAATAGACACAGCATTGTACAAAATAAATATCGAGCTTGTGTTTGGTAATAGCAAGTAGAGTGTGTAATTCAGCATATTCTACTTGCTCTATACTCACTAAATGGGATACCAAACGGAAGAACAGAATGTCAGAATACATTGCAAACCTAATGTTTTCAACCAAATGGGTTCATAACCTCCATTTACATTTAGAATTTTATACATATAATGTATAACATAATATCTATATATCTCGATCTCTCTCTATCTCTCTCTATCTCTATCTAATCTATATCTATATACACATATACATCACATACACACACATGGCAACTTCAGTTTCTTTTTCTTTTTTTGGTTTGCTTGTTTGTTTTTGTTTTCCAAGACAGAATTTCTCTGTTGTAACTCTGGCTGTCCTGGAACTCACTCTGTAGACCAGGCTAGCCTCGAACTCACAGAGATCAGCCTGCCTCTGTCTCCTGAGTACTGGCATTAGAGGTGTGTGTCACCACTGCCCAGCATGGCAACTTCTGTTTCTAAACTCTGTTATATTACATTCTCTGAGTGAGTCTCTAAATTAAACAATTGATAGGCTATTTCAGTTACATTCTTACTAAAACTGAATATATTGATGATGCAGTATGATAATGAGGAATTTTCAGGCACCAAAAGAATGCAGAATTTTTGGAGGAAAGAAGGACCAGAAATAATTTACACATGGAGAAGGTCCTCATACACTGGAAACCTAGAGTTTCCACTAGTTGCAACAAACTATAACATTTAGGATTTTTTAAGGTGGTGAATATATTATCTGAATAAAATTTGGATTGTGTAAATCAGGAGACAAAATCTGAATTTGCCTATCTATATGACACTTAAGGGGGAGTGAGAAGCCAATTAGTATTTAATGCTGCAAATCAGTTTTTTATTTTTGTTTTTTACAATTCTATTTCATCAACAATGACAGAAGTTTCATGTGTGGAGAATTAATTTAGAATAGTCTTAATGCTCCAGACACTGCTGGAGGTAAGCACAGACATCAAAAGAAGAGAAGTTTACATTTGAATTTTCTGTTTTCTCACTAATAAAGTTCAAAGAAAACATTCCAATACAAAATAAAATTCCTGAGAGATGACAATGGTATGAATCAGCCAGTAAGTACTACCTGTGGCCATGTAAGGATTCCAGATGATGAACTTGTCTGATATATCATGTCACATAAGTGTATTCAAATATCCAGGGACTCCAAGACAAGCAAAAAAGGGAAAAGATGGAAAAACAGGCTTATAATACAGTGAATGAGCAGAAGTGAAGGGAAAGCCTCTTAAAAAATTATTAATACTTAAGTTTACATTCATTTAAAAATAATTAGATTTCAAATACACAAGGGTATAAGTAGCATGCTTTCCGAGTTTAAGAGACAATTTGGAAAAATACGTATTAGTCCTAAGATAATATCTCATGTGTACTCTGAGCACAGACCTGGACATATTGGCTTGCATCTTGGAAATTTGTATAATACTTGGATATGCACATAGATGGATAAGAATAATCAAGAGCAGATATGTCCAACATATGGTTTGTGGACTGAGTGCATATCACTCAAATATAGTCCATCACATGTGTACATGACATCATGTCACGGGGTCAAAAGTTACATACTCTTAATCTAGATAATGAACAGAATAAACTAAGAGGAGATTCCCAGACAAAAATACAAAATATCAATTTTGAATATAAATCAAATATATATTCTACCCTTAATATAGTTCATTAAATGAAAACTTTATTGTTTTAATAAGTATTCAAACTGAGCAGTAGTGGTGCATGTCTTTAATCTCAGAACTCAAGAGGCAGTGGCAGATGGATCTCTGTGAGTTCGATGCCAGCTTTGTCTATGGAGTGAGTTCCAGGACAGTCAGAGTTAAAACAAAGAAACCCTGTCTTGCTAAACCAACAAAACAAAACAAAACAAAAAAGTATTCAAAGGGACTTTTTATGAGATCTTCATATATGTATATCATCAAATTTTGCTCAGACTCACTGCCACTAAAATTTTGTGTTCCCTCATCTCCTTAAATCCTTTTACTCCCAAGTATTCCCCTTTCTGATCATATATATATATACATGCATACATGTGTTATACCGTATATATGTCATATATAATTGTATTTTATATTCAATATACTCTATATAATCTAGGTTGCACTTTGGGAGTCTTTCAGTAGCTTTTCACTCAGACTCCTTTCTCCTACATAATCCTCTTTCTACTATCGTAACATATCATATTTATACATAATATGATCCAATTATACTGCTCCTGGGAGTGTAACCAGAGGACTCTAAGTTCTACCACAATGATATTTGCATATTTATGCTTATTGCTACAATATTCACAGTAGGCAAGATTCAGAAACAAATTAGACACTCATCAGCAGATGAATGGATAAAGTAAATGGGATATACGTATAAAATTCAATATATTTGCAATCTAGGTTCTTCATATAAGAGAAAACATGTGATGGCTATTTTTTCTGAGTCTGTTGTTTTGCTTACCACAGTGACCTCCAATTTGAGCCATTTCTCTGCAAATGACATAATTTCCTTCCTCACTGGCTGAATAAAAGTCTATTGTGTCTCATTTATTTTATCAGTTCATCTGTAGATGGCAGCTAATGTGCTTCCATGTCTTGGCCACTGTGACTATTGCAGCAATAGGCACGGAGATGGTATCTTGGTGTTAGGACTCAGATTCCTTTTGTTGTTCGTCAGGAGCAGCATGACTGGATCCTGTGAAAGTTCAAGTTCCAGTCAGCTGAAGAAATGTAATAATAATTCCATAATGACTGTTAGAATGCAATTATCTCCTGAGCACTTGTAGTCCTTCTCAGGAAGTCTAATGCCTTCATCTTAAGATGTTTTCCCTGCAACCATTTTAGTTTTGGGTCTTACATTAAAGATTTTAATCTAATTGTTCTTGTTGCTGTCATTTGGATCCCATTCTTTTTCATTTATCTTTAATTTTGGAAATTCCATAAAAGTGTATAATAAATACTGGTCATATTTGCCACCCATTTACTCCTTCTTATTTGGCTGGCTTGATCCTGTGTAGGCAACTATAGCTTCTGTGAGTTTGTGAGTGCAATAGAGAATTTGTGTCTGGAAGACAGTGCTTCACAGAACTCCTTTCTTCTGTGGATCTCTTCTTTCCCTCTCCTCCCCAGGTGTTAGCTAAGCTATGTCCCGTGGCACAGCTCCATGGAAGAAATTGTTGAGTCCCCACGGGTCCATGCATGTCTTTGATCTGAGGCTGAGAGCCATGGGAAACAAAATTCCTGGGAGAATGTTGTCAGCGGAACATCTAAGACTATTGAAGCAAGCAAGGATGGTTGTATTTATAGGGAAAAAGGCAAGGAAGGGTCCTTGGTATCCAGGGACAGAGGTCATTGGTTAAGACAAGGATATTGGAGTGGTCCATTTGCATGTGGGGCTCATAGTCTAAGGGTCAAATGACTCTCTTGCACAAAGTGTGGTCCTAGCTGGAAAAGAGGAAGATACCTTATCAGAAAATGAGATCAGCCCTAGGCCTTCCAGCTATAGCTACAGTGGTCATTCAAACACCAACCAGGCCACATTCCCTTGCCAGTGCCCTGCTGTGAAGCAGACAGCATTTAGAAATTAGCTGGGTTTTGCCAGGGCTAAGAAAATAGGGAGCAGCCGGAGTTCAAAGCATGCTCCCATCTACTCTTAGTTCTAAGACAGCCCCACATTCTTCCTCATGTCTTACATTCTTTCTAACTTCTCTTCCACCATGTCTTGAGTTTTGGTGTGTGCAGGAGGGGGTGGTATAGGTTTAGGGCTGAGCACTCAGTTTCCTATTCTCAGAACTCTGATGAGTCTTACGCATCTCGTCATTGACTGCTTGTCCACTGAAGAAAGAAGTATCTCTGACCAAGTTGGAGAACAGCCCATGTCTGTATGTATAAATATAAATATTCAGAAAACAGCATGACCATTTATCAAAATAGCAATCTCAGATTATACCACGGGACGTGTGACCTCCATAGTCATGGGCTTTTGACCTGGACTGCAGAAGTAGACCTGAAGTCCCTTTTGTGGAGCAGGCCCCAAATCCAATCAGAAAGTGGCTAGTTATCCCATAAAAGTCATGCCACTATTCCACTCGTGGAATATCTTACTTTTCAAGATAGTTTTGCAGCTTGCAAGACCAAGGACTAGGTGAGACCACTGATGCACTTTATACCCCAATGTAAAGGGTTTTTCTTTTAAAAGGGGCATGTGGTTGTTTTCTGTCATTTGAGGCTGGGCTCTTAAAAACTGCAATTGTTCCTAATCTCTGTATCTAAGCTTTTAAGTCTTTGTAAATGTTCCTTTTTCACTGGTAACTGGACTCCTAATGGGACTCCTCCCTCCTCTGGTTTAGCTTCTTCCAGCATGGCATTACTGAGGAAGATCTAAAGTGTAACCTCTTAAACCTTTATTAGTTCCATTTTATCTGAACCTTATTTCTACCTGCTTTCCTATCATCAATTTTTGAGCTCACTTTTTAATGACACCACCAAACCAACTCTATTTCTCACTCTTTCTCCTGTTTTACCCCAAGTATCATTTCCAACGGACACTCTCTTATATACCAAGCTGGTCCCAGAAGTCTAATCAACATGTTAAGGAAGGCTTCACAGCACAAGAAGCCATCAGGCAAAACATTCCTTTACACCTCAACAGCCTGCATAGTGCCTTTAAGTATTATGAAATCCAGCAAGAGAAGACAATACTTCCTGGCTAGTTTGAGACTGATTTCTCTATGTTCTATATCAAAAGTGTGTGATGTGTTCATTCTAGATGGGGATAAAAGCTGAGTGATGTTGAGGATTTGACCGTCTTTAAGTAGCTGAACTGTCATTAGCATCACTAAAGAAAGACATCTGTATTGATTTATTATGAGATAATTTTATGCATAGAACTCTATTTCCTATACATTATCATTCTGAAGACAAAGAGATACCTTTAGAAAAATAAAACAGTATTTATCACTAAAATTTTCTCATGTATAAAATTGATTATTTTCAAACTAAAGAAATATGAAGCAAAATATATATCTGTAAAGGATATTGAATTGAATAAATATATACATTTATATACAATCAATAAAAATGAAGGACAAATTCATAACTCATTATAAAATATTTTATTTACAAAAAATGTATTTGTTTATTTTATGTGTATGAGTGTTTTGCCTGCATGGATGGATATATGTGTACCATGTGCATATCAGGTGGTCAGAAGAGGATTTCAGAGCCCTATAGAACTGGGGCTACACATGGTTGTGAACCACTATGTGGGTGATGGAAAAGAAACCTAGGTCCTTTGAAAGAACAGCTCGTATTCTTCACTAGGGGCATATTTCCAGATTTCATTGTAAAATAATTAAAGATACTTGTATGTCAAAATAGAGTAAGCATGAAGGAAATATAGCATGTAAGCATCTCAATAAATAGAAGATAAAGAAGTAAGATTTGAAAACTGAAAAACCTCTCAGCAAATAAGCTGAGAGAAACGAAACCATAGTTGCCTACACAGTGGGAACGGCGTTGATTGTTTATCACTGATGCAGAAGTGACACCTGTTGTGGACTCCCTGAAGAATTGCCAGGGACCTCAGCTGGTCTTATAGAAGTATAATTTCAGCTAATTAACACCTTAGAACTCAGCTGTTACCTCTTGTTAGAAATATAGAAAAACAAAAATAACTTATACTACCATTCTCCAAATTAATTTGGAGTGTACGGAGTTTACCTTGGGAGTAGATTTCTTTAGGGAGTGTGGAAAGAAATAATAACAATGGAGATGGAATCCATGCAAAGCTGAACTGCTGAACTAAAAAAATTTACGAGTCAGCTTTCATGCTCACCTTCTCAAAAGATGTAATCACTGTTGTTTTTACTTTAATTTTTTAGTTGTACACTTGTAATCTGTAATATTAGGACTACGTAGTTCTTGATAGGATTTTGGTGGTGGTAGCATTAATCCGAATACCTTCTTTCATGTTCAACCTCTCCACTCTTTCAATGTAACCTTCCGGAGCATGTTCAGCCACAGCACTGGTTCAATCTATCTAGCCTTTATTTGTCTATCAAGATTTTCTAGTATTTTATGATATGTGGGGAGCCCTTCAGACTCTGGGCCTAGACCCTGCTGTGAGCCTCTGGCTATTGGGAGATCTTCTGAGCTAAACTGAGTCATGAATAATTAATGACTGCCCGAGAGCGGCTTGATTACAGGGAAGCCAAAGCCCCCTGAAGGGATACTTCTAAACATTTAACTTCACCTGGAGAAGCTATTGTCCTAAGCATCTAACTCCACTGGAGAGAGGCTGTCTCCCCTAGGTAAGCATCCCACCTCAGCAGGGAAGATGCTTTGTTCTGATACCTATCTGGGCTTCAGGATGTTTTCACCTATGCACTGTCTCACCCTGTAATTAACACCTTGGTTCTAATCCCTGTAGCTGCACGTAGCCCCCTGATGAAAGGGGTATAAGATTTGGAGAGAAAAATGAAATTTCGACTCCATTCCATCTGAGCACATGATACTGTGTGTGTCTGGTCTATTTCTTTCCCCTCGCGTCTCTTCCCCCTCTCCTCATTAGACCCTTCAGTCCCACTCTCCATCCAGGTACTGTCCGACTTGCCAGGCCGGCCCTGGCAATGATACAGTCTTCGTATATTGTATATTTTGAAGGATGTATCTATTTACTAGCTTATCAGAATTCTTAATCTTTTAATACCAATTTCTATGTAATTTTTCAAAGTAAGATATTGTTGGTTGGTATTTAGTGAAATAAATGAAATTATTCATTTTACACTGAATTCCCCTTAGAATCCGACACTTTCGTGTATCCTTCTTACAAGCCTCAGCATCTGCTTTTCATGCACGTTCAGTGTGAACTTTCTTCTCTGCCTAGGAAAACTTGCAATAAGAACTGCACATGATTACTTACAGTAGGATAAGAAATAGGCAAGATTAATCTTTTATTATGCCAGAAGGAATCTATCCTACATTTTCTCCCATATCGCTCTCTTTCCCTAGGACCACTGATTCTGTTCATGATAATTATTGATGCATTCACTTTGATCATGAAATGGGTGATAGCAACGTCTTTTGAAAAACTTTTGAATTCACAACTTTAAGTACTACTGAGCTAATTCCATAAATAAGCTATTTATTTATTTATTTCAAGTTCTCAGGCCTTAATTTTTGTTTCATCTTTGATTGTGACTTTTAATAAAAATAAAAACAGTAATAAAAGTGTTTTTGGCTTTATTACAATTAAAATTATTGCAAACATACAATATTTTCTACTTTAAAGATAGTACACAACCTTTTTATTCCCCCAAAGAAAATTGTATTTGATAAAGTTAAAATAATCAGTGCATATTCAAAAAATGGCTTCATTTGTTTACTATTATAGCACTTCTAACTACTGATTACCACGGAGACTCTAAGAGGGCTATATGCTTTCCTAGGGAAAATAAACCATTATTTTATCAACTGAGCTTAAACAATGGAATACAGAACATAATGGAGACAGAGAAGGATGACTGCAAGCCTGTGTGTAACAACATGAGTAGCAGGCTATACTACAATTACAGAAATGATTACACATTCTCCTTTCTGTCTGAAATTAAGCACATTTGATTGTTGCCAATTCTTTCTCCTAATACATAGCAGTGATAATTATTTGTAATACCACTATTATATTATAGTGATTACAAAATAATATTGTGCATTTATGTTAGAATGAAAACTCTCTTTAAAATATAAAACATATTAATATCTAATGGCCTAGATCTGGGGGAGAAGGAAGATGGGGGGCTAAGCTGGGAGGAGTAGAGTGAGGGGAGGATGGGGGTCAGATGAATTATAGCAGAGAAGAAAAATAAATAAATTAAAAGAAAAACTTAATTCCCCCAAATAAACAAAACTATTATTTACTTTAAAAATACACAATATGCTAATATATAATGGCCTAGGTGTATAATTTTTATATATGAATATTTGTGCTCGTTCATATCATATATCTATATGGAATATATACATATTAATATGAGGTAATTAATTATACAATGCTAAAAATTATCATGAGAATTATATTTGCAGTCATCATTATTGTTGTATTTTCTCTATTTTGGCATTATGCTTTGGATAAGGATAATATCCAATAAAACCCCTATTAAAATGGTATTACAAATATAACCGTGTTGAGATGTGGTAGAAACTTTAAGAATACTTAGGCTGTTCATACAAACAGTTGTCTTCCTGGAGAAACTGAATTAAGTCTCCTGGGAGGAGAGTTAACTGGATCCCCTGAGACTGGATTAGGATGCATGGAAGTTGCTGGTAAAGCCAGGCTATCACAGTATTTGACCCTTTCTGCATAAATCTCCTTCCACTTTGCCTTGCACTTTGTCATCTGACAACATCTGTAAGGGGGACCGTCATGTGTTGATAAGACATTGGCAGGCACTACTGGACCTAAAAATGTGTGAGCTACATAAATAAAATTTTATCATGAATAATCCATGATAATTCATGATAATATGAAGTATTCACGATAATTCATGATAATTCATGAAAATATGAAGTATCCTCAGAACTCAGAAAAACACAGAATGGACTAAAGTAAATGGAATCTAATCTCAGACTATTTTTTGTTTCCTTAGTATAGTCAGTCCAGGCTCAAATTATATGGGAATCACAACAAAGCTCTTCTTACTCCGGTGGCTAACTGCTTTTTAAGAGTGTCTTGATGTTTGACTCACTCAAGCAACACACCAAAAGCAAGTTGAGGAAAAGACTTAGGCTTCCATATCAATAGTCCACCACTAAAGGAAGTCAGAATAGGAACTCAAAACAGTCAGGGACCTGGAGACAGGAGCTGATGCAGAGGCCATAGAGTGATGCTGCTTACTGGCTTGCTCTCCATGACTTGCTCCATCTGCTGTCTTGTAGAATCAAGATAAAAGCTCATTGGTGGCACTACTCACAATGGGCTGGGCCTTCTCACATGAATCACTAATTAAGAAAATGCCCTATGGGCTTGCCTACAGTTGTGCCTTGTGGAGACATATTCTGAACTGAGGCTCCCCACTTCCTAATGACCCTAGTCTGTGTCAAGTTGACATACAACAAGGAGCACAACCTCTGTTGTATATTATTTACTTTTGGGAAAGACCCAGCAGGAAATGTTGAAGTATCCTCATCATACAGACCTCATCAGCCATATGAGGATGATAAAATCAGAATATCATTATATAATTTTGACCATCAATCTAGAAGACAGTATTTATTTATGAATTATGTAGTGTTATCCAAATTTTAGTTGATAATATTATGCTTCATTTTCCTGCTATTAGTTAAAATTCCCTTCTATTCCTGCCTTGCCTTCAGGATTTTGAATTCACTTCACTGATAGAAAGTTCTACCCTGTGTAATGACACCTGTGATGCCCGATCACATCGCACATGCCATCAATGCTTTACTAATTATAAAATGTCTTATTTTCATTTTGGTTTCTGTGATAAAAGATTCCGAAAAAAGCACCTAGGGGAGAAAATGCTTATTTTAATTCTCAATTCTAGCTTGCAATCATCCAAGAAAGGAAGAAGGTGGGCAGGAACATGACACAAATAGTCATATCCTAGTCGATAGCAGAGAGAATGAATGCATGAATCCATATTCAGCCCACTTCCTTCCTTTTAGTACATGCTTTTTAAAACGATGCTTCTCACTTTTATATTGAGTTCTCCTCAACCCATCAACACAATCAGATAATTCCTGTCCCATAGAGCCCATAGGTCAACCCATGCTAGACAGTACCTCACTGAAACTCTCTTCCAGGTGATTCTAGATGATGTCAAGCTCACAATTCAAAATAACCCTCTAAGACTGTAATCAAAACCAATTCTCATGATTTCATATGTATGGTATAGACATGTATGTATGTATGTGTGTACATGGGCATGAAGATGTACACATGAGGAGGCCACAAATCAAATTTAAATATCTTCCTCAGTCACTGTCAACCTTGTTTTAAATTATAACATTTTTGTTTCTATTCTGAGAATTTCATAAAGGTATATACGGTGAATTTTAGTAACATTCACACCCCATTCCACCCTACAAATCTTTCTTGATCCACTCTGTTGCAATTTTATTTAATATTTTTTTATCCCACTGAATCCAATGTGCGTTCTTCATCTATTCATGGGTGTGAGATCATCCACTGGAGCATGGTTGACCTACCACGGGACACATTCTTAAAGAAAATGGGCATTCCCTTTTTTAGCAGCCAACAATTCTCGGTAGTTAATTGACTATAGTTAGGGATCTCTCAAGAGCCTTTCTCCCCTCCATACTGGAATGTTGAGTGGCTGGATTTTGTTCAGGTAGGCACAGCTGTTATGAGTTCATAAATGAAGCTATCCTGTCATGTCCAGAAGACACTGCTTCAGGCTAGGCTACCTCTTCACTTTTTTTTTTTTTAAATTAGGTACTGAACCTGAAGCTTACCAATTCATCCAGGCTGGCAGGTAAGAGTGTGCAGGGATCTGCCTGTTTTTATCTCTTTAGAATTGGGATTACAGGCATGTCTTCATGCCATGATGCTAAGCATTTTATCAATGGATGCTGTATATCCCAACTAAGATCTTCATGCTTGTGTGACAAACACTATGCTGACTGAGCCAGCTTCCCAGCTTCAATTACTATGAATTTTCTATAGAATTTTAAGAGTTTTGTGATTAATATTTTTATTTAGCTGACTTACCATCTCCATTATATAGTTTATGAAGAAAAGCATAACATGCTAGTTCTTTAATAACAAATGATGCCTCTGGAATATTGCTTTACTTTAAAGTAAATGAAGACCTCAGACATGTCATATCTTAGTGTTATGATTATTAATAAACACAAACTTGCATTTCAGATATAATCAAATATTAAGGAGGAGAGGGCAATATTCTGTAGGCTTTCAAAGTACCTTAGGTCTCAAGGAGTGAATTCTGATCTTCAGTGTGTTATATACACTGTTATTTTACTTATTCTACTTATTTTACCTTTCCTACTTCTTCTAGTTTTTATTAAAAGAAGTGCTCTTACATGTCACTATCATACAAAAGGCATGTTCTATGTGCATCTTTAAAGGGTGGTAAGTGTGTCAAATCAAGTCCCATAGAAGAATGAACTACTGCATTCATTTGTCATTATTCTCCTGCTGTTTATCTTCTTTCATGGAATTCGAAGGACCTTGGTGTGGACTAGAGCAGGTCTTGACGCCCCCACCGCCGGCCTGTGGTGATTATGTATTGCAAATGAAAAGCCACAACAAAAATAAATTTCATTTGCAGTATAAAATTTTACTTTTTTAATCAGGGAAGAAATATTGACTAATTCAAAACATCAACAAATAACCAAAACCTTTTCTTTTTAAATTTCTATTCTTTCCCTAGCATCATTCAATAATAAGAATAAAAGTCAATAGTATAATTTATTTAAAAAAATGACATAAGTATTCAATTTTGATTATAACCCCAGTAGTAGATTGATTACAAAAACCTTGTCTGAGCTCCTTAGTACTCTTTGTAACCATTTGGTTTTTCATTTTTAATCTTTGTTTCTCTCCTAAAACAAAAACATTCTAAAGAATCTATCCAATGTATTCAGTTTAAACTAAGATTCTAGGAGGCTTTCACATTGCTTTTGTCTCTTCATTTCTTGTCAAGCAATAAGTAGACAAAACAATGTGAGTTTGTATTTGGGAACTCTAGTCCAGTTACCAGGTGAGTGACTCATCAAGAAGTTAACCCAGCTATTCATCCTTGGTCATTAGTCATATCGAAAATGAGTCTCCATACAGCAAATCCGTGCATAATTTCATAAAAGAACACAAATACAGCCACACAGGAGAACTGGTCTCATATCCCATAGACCCACCAGCAGTGATGATACTGTTTTATATTGCAGAGTTTTCAAATGTTTACTATCTAGCAATAGCCAACTTTTACATCTGTTTTAAGATATAGATGAGGTTTCAAACAGAGCCATCTTCTATTGAAACCATGATTAAAATCTGCAAGTATTAAAGTACGAAGTATTAAAATCTACAAGTGAATGTCTTTACATATTAAATCTCAATGTGTGAATGATACTGTCTAGCATTAGCAAAGAAAATAAAGTGAACAAACACACAAATAAATTAATATTGGTTAAGGAATTTTTTTCATGTAGTCAACCATCCCTACTATGATTTTCTAGTTTTAAAATGTTAGTTTATATTTTTAATATCTGATATACTTTTGCTTTAGGTCTATAAAACATCATGTAAGAAAATTGTCAGAATAAATGAGTACTGGCAAAAATCAAAGGAAAAATGTAGGGTTCACTTTAGATTTTATAAGTATTGCATGACATCTTGACTATGCCCTCAGGAATATTTCCTTTTCTTCTTCAGAAGTATTTTTAAATTTATCTATTTATATACCCAATAGTTACAGGAAACTATCTCCATTCACAAAGACACATGATGTAACTGATTAGATGTCACTTCCACTGTTTTCTTTTTCACTTTTTTTTATGAATTAACGACTGTTCTTTGATCATTTCAGACATGCATACAATACAGTCTGATTATTTTCACTCTCCAACATTCTTATTTCTTCCTACTCCTGTGAAAACCCCTTTTGGAGTATAAACTACAACCTTTTACCCTTAAGGAAAGAGAAAGGAAAGATAGGAAGAAGTTTCACCACTTTTGTAGGCAGCCTTGATAGAGAAAGAAAGGTAGAAAATTTCATAGCTCTTTTAGGCTGTCCTAAGCTTGGAGAGGACTAGCAAGTGAGTCAGACTAGTATCTCACTCAGCTCACAATCTGCAACTCAATCTCTCCAATCAATGTTCTTCTATGCAAGAATCAACACACAAACAATGGACAAACCAACCAATGAATCACCAACCAACTGCCACCCCAGCTCTCAGGACTTCAAGCATTTTATACTCTAAGCAAAAGTTTCCATAAGCCCAAGTGGAATGAAATACCAAAAATAAGCTACAAGTGCCAAAACATAACCAAATTATAGCCACTAGCATTAAGCATTCCAAATCAAAGTCATAACCATCCATCACACCTGGGATGGGAACATAAAGCTAGTCCAAACAACAATTTATGTTATTAAAGAAACAAAAATAACAAAAACTTCTAAGTGTCCCACTACATTTTCCCTTCTTTCAAAAGCCCCGTGTTGGTAACCACTTGTTGTGTTAAGCTGGTATGTCTCAGTAAGGAAAGGCAGAGGCATATTCATACATGTAAGCCCTCCAGATCCCAGCAGATGGAACCACCATTTTGGCTAGTGCCATACTGGACAGTGGCACCCTGAGCATCCCAGCTCAGGTGTTTTTATGGATTAAGAATTCCTCAGGTGTTCTATTGATAGCACATGCAGATCATTAGCAATCAAACATCCCCACATAAATTGAACACCTGCAGACAATACAAAATGCCAAAACCTAGGGAGTCCCTCTCCCAACAGTGATCAAAACACTCATTTTATTTTATACATAACAATTATTTTATACATAACTAACAATTATTTTATACATAACTAAAAATAAACTTCTACAATACCCTTGTTTCCTACAAGCTCCTTTTCCTGGTTCTATCTCTTCAGAACTAGGATTATAGGTAAGTCCTCATGCTTTCATACCAGACGTTTTACACAGACACTTGGTATCCCATGTGTTTTCATGTTCATGTCTTTGTGGTCCAATGAGTTTAGCCGGGATCATCTGTATTTCCATAGGTTTGTAACTATGTGATGGAACCTTATGAGATCAACAGAGCATACACAGTTGAAGACAGTAACTATTCCTCTCCCAGAATCCATCAGCAATTCAGCCGGGAGGGATAGTGCATGTAGAACTACTCCTTAACCATAAGGAACAGTGTTTCTGTTTTGATGTGTTTAGTTTTCCTGCATGTTCCAGGTAGTACAGATTCTCAGCTTTTAGGCTGTACAGCCCTTGTCATAACTACTTAATTCTCATATTTTAGCCCAAAGTCATCATGGCCTACACAGACATGCAGAGGCATTGCAATACAAAATCATTTCAAAACAAACACAGGTTTTAGCTATCTGATATCTTACACAGAAGTTAATCACTTTTACATTATGTATCAGTAAGGGATTTAGTGCGGTGAAATTTTTTGGGACCGACTAAAAGAATGTCTCGTGAATGTAGTAACCAAGAAATGACCATGGGTGAACATGAGACTACAAACATTCTCAGGATATATATTTCCCCAACCTTTTCCAAGAAACACAGTGTTGCTGTGCTTTATTGTTCTGCACCAGTAACATTTTAACTTATATTAATTTATTGCCGTGACTGTAAAACAAATTTGTTAACTAGAGATGAGGAAATAGTTATATGCCAATACTTACCAGTGTGCTCCATGATTTAATTTAGGCATGAGCAAACTAGATCTTTGATAAACATTATTTGCTCGTCCAATATCATTTCACGTGCTATTCGCAAGGGATAATGGCACTTATGTATTAAGTATTGACCTAAATGTTAATCTTTCAAAGTATCTAATGTAATTAAAAATAGTATCTTCTGACTCAGGATTATATCGTGCAAATATTTAATCATAAGTCTAAAGTTGTAGGTCAAATCCTTTCACAATTTTGAGAGGTGATAGAACAATGATGTGTCTTCTTTGCTTCAGCTATCTGGGCTCTAAAAGCCCATCAAAAAAAAAAAAAAAAAAAAAAAAAAAAAAACAAACCAGAGAGCTGATCTTTTTGAATCCAGATACAATGGGCAAATCAACAGAGGCTTCGGTCTGAATAATTAGGGAGCCTTAAAAACTGGATGGTAAAATATCCCAGGATAAATTGTAAGAGCTATGGTTTTGAATGAAACACATTATCCAATCATAATTTTCTATGGCCATGCAATGACTTAAATTATAGATAATGGTTTCTTTTATTCAGGAATCCACAATCTCTTGAAATTGGTCTCCCTCATAATTCTTATTATTGCAAGTAGAAATTTCACTCACAATGGAAGACCATACTTTTTCCCCGGATTGAAAACTTGTAAGTTCTACCAAGCTCAGCCCCATGAAATGCACCCAGAAGATCCATTTTAAATGTCATGACTGAGAAGTCCCCTGCAAAGGCTCCTGCTTTGTCTCCCATGGGAATCTGATGTGGATCCCTGCAGCTTTTCTCTTGCTGAATCTGTTTCTGTGTTTGCTTTGGGTACATTCCTGAGTAGTTACATGATTTATATCCACTTTCAAACTAGGCTGGAAGCCAAACAGTTCTCTGTACAAATTACAAATGCCAAATGCCAAATGCCAAAGCTTTGGAATCTGCTTTGTTTAGTGTTGCTTATCTGAAGGATTGCAAACAATACTGATGCTACCAGAAAAGACTGGTCAGAAAACTAGTACGATGTTAGAACAGTGCAAATGAGAACCTGCCTGTGCCAACTGACATGTTCAGAACCTCATTTATCTGCAATTCTTGAATTATCATCTCTTTGTCTGGTTAGTTGTTTGTTTGACTGGATAGATTTTTCCATATATATTGTATCTTGGTGTCTTATACCAAGCTACAGATGTAGAAAGAAGCCTACAGTTCTTCATGTGTTTCTCCCAATGATCATCCCTTCTTATTTTAAGTGAGCACTAACTAATCATGCATAAAACTGTGCTTTAAAATGAAGCCCTTTACTGCTGCAAACTACTCTTTTGGTTTGTTTTGGGATTGTGATTTGTGTCCATTATGGAAATGTCACTTAGACAGTCACAGTAGAAAAAAAGAACACAGCCAGAGGGTAGGGTAAGGACTTCCTTTCTATGCCTAAGTAGCAACAGTCTAGAATTGGAAAGGGCTTGCTGACTTAAAAGACAATTTCATGAAACAAAGTGAATGTGTTTTACATCTGGAATTTTAGAATAGGAAAGCTGGTGGAATGGGTTAAATTCCTTCTTTCTGGATGATCTGTGGGATTACCAACAGAATGAGAAAGAGTACGAAGTGGGTGGGTTTAATTGCTCTTTTTTATTTTGTTGGAAGAAACAAAGTAAATCTAAAATAAGCATACAAGTCACAGATCAAGGCTTGGGGAATATTTCAGCAATTTCAAGCTGAGAGTTAAGAGCAAACACTCCTGAGAAAATAACCCCATACAGAAGAGCATCTAAAGAGAAATAAAAAAATCAGGCATGTCCTCCACTCTGGCTTTCCTCACTGTCTTGGGAATTGGTGAGTTCCCTCTCATAGTAAAAATACTTTGTGATGAAATAAGGGAAAGTGTGTCTGTAATTGGAAATTAAAAATTAGATTACAAAATCTGAAGCTCAAAAGAACTGTGGTTTGATTTGTTGAATAAAGAAAGATACACATGTATTGAGCCTAGAACAAGAATTCAACAATTATTAGAGAGGAAAAATATTAACATTGTGTGATCTGAAGGTGGAAGTCCTATCAAGCAGACCTTTTGGCAGAAACTTCCTACATTTGCTGTGACAGTTGAATGGTGATGTCAGTCCTCAATAAAAATGAAAATCCTGAGGAAAAGATATAGACTAAAAATAATTGTCATACAATGTTGCTAATGTTTTCTCTGAGATGCTTGTATGCTTAAGAAAGTCAAACAAAAATATCATGTGCTAAATAATTCTACTCCATTGACATTCATGGACAAAGCTATATTGATAATATGATGCAGACATGGCATGGTAACTTTTCTAGCACTAGATGATTTTTCTGATTGGAATTCTAATTAATTGAACTTTTGAAATTTCTTAGTTTTTTTTTTCTTGCTGCTGTAAAATATTCTGACCAAAGCAATATAAGGAAAGCTTCAATGTGGCTCATAGTTCCAGGTGCAATTCATCACGATGAAGTCATTATTAAAGGAGCTTGAGGAAGATGATCACATTGTACCCATAGTCAAAAAGTAGAGATTGAAGGAAAGGTACTTTCAGCTAGAATTCTCCTTTGTGTACCGTCCAGGACAAAATCTCAGGGAATGGTGCTGAACACTTCTAGTTTGAATCTTTCTGCCTCAAATCTAATCTAAATAATCCCTCACAGGGTGTACATATAGACTTGTCTCCAAGTGATTCCAGATCCTGTTAATAAATAGCACTAACCATTGAGTTTCTAATATATTTTTTACTGAGGTATGATATAGTTATTTTATATAAAATATTTTTAGTTAAGAGGATACAAACATTCAGATTTAGTAATGTTGTCTGGATATGCTGATGTCTATAACATCATTTCTTCCCCCTGATCTACTGGAGTGTACCAGACACTTAACATCTCAGTGCAAGTCATCACAAATGTCAACAATTGTGATTCTCTGCCTACCATGTTCTCTTGGCATGTGAGCATATGTTGCCAACTTTGTAGAAGGTTGGAAGGATTATGATACTGTGCTTGGGAACAGATCCAGATAATGTCTGATTGGAAATAGCAGTATAATCCTGCTCCTTTGCACCTTGAATGTTGTGAGACTATGGCTCACAGTCTTCACTTCTGCTCATATGTGGAGACAGAGAATTGAGCTCCACCAATCCACTCTGGATTAGCAATGAAAATTTTATTAATGATTTCTACTTTCTTGCATCACACCATTTCCCTCTGTTTCCTTCACTTCCCTGGGCATCTATCTCTGCTAGAACTTTCTCCTGTAATCAGTAGACAGCTTTCTAGCAATCATTTTTAACAATAATTATTTTAATCATTAATTTGTGTTCATTTGGATTATAAAAGCAAAATACGCTTTTCAAAATTTATTTGACTTATAATGATGGGGTACTTTAAATAGACTCAGGAATAAACTTTGAATATTTGGGAAATTAAAAAAAACATTTACAAGCCATACAGAGAGAAAATCAGACCACTTGATCACTAAATAAAAGATGCTGGCATTCTCTTGTCTATATGAAAACAGGAAATCATAAGGAAGAGGCAAATTCAGTAGCATATGAGTTTCTTATGCTTAAAACAGGCATTTCCTTATGTATTTCAGGAAACTGAAAGGACATGTGTAGCTGTCATTAATCATCAATGCAAGCATAAATGCTTAAGAGATGAAAATAAGCTCAAGAGAAGGTAGTTACTGAAAAGAATTTGTGGGTCAATGTGCTCTGCCTAGAAAGAAACATTTATATCTCATTAGTGAATTCTCATTTCCTGAAATCATTTTAACTTATTGTGTTTTAATACGAATTTTGTCATTTTTAAGTTGTTTTAATAAAAGTTTCTCCTTTCTGCAAAAGATTACACTTGTTCAAAATTATTGGTTTTCTTTATTTGAAAAATATTACCGACAAATAAACTCTGTGAATAAGTACATACCCTGTTCTTGTTCTTCATATCTGTGTAGTGTGCTGTCTGTTGATATAGCAACTTTTCCTCGGAAAACTTCGATATTTACTTCTTATAATCAGGCCTTGAACATAATGCTTCCAAACAACACAGAAAGCTTACTCTGGTAATGTGGATCTATGAGGCTTAGCACTCAGAAACAGAAGAAGTGTGTATAGGAAATATCAACCTCATGATGAAGAACTGAATTTGACATAGCCTGTATTCATATTTGAAGCCTCAAGCTCTTATGCTATGTTTTTGAGAGTTGGGATATTGGAGATGGTTGGATGGTTAGATGAAGTTACAATACCCAAACTTACCAGCTGATTATAATCCATAGAATGCTTGCAAGTTTAAAAGGGTCTGCACTAGGAATTGAATCAGGCAAAACCTGATCTTGGTCTTGTCATCTCATGAAGCACTGGGAAATCAAGGTATGATGTTTAAACTAATGATATTTAATTATAGGAGCCCAAGCAGATCTTCAGGTCTGAGAATTAGATTCCTAATCATAGTGAAGTGCTTTGGCACTGGGTGAGTAGTAAGGGGAGGGATTCACTACAATCAAGAACACAAATGTAAGAGGTGTTGTCATCGGGTTTCAGAAGGAAAATGGAAGGAAAGCCAATTGTTAGTAAATGACAGAAAATTTTGACAATTTTCTTTTATGTTTTGTAGACAGTAGAACTTATTTGTTGTACTTGGGTAAGTAGATGATTATGGAACAAATTATTCACAGAGTTCCTTGCCTCCTTCTGACTGCTCAGGTTTGGTGTCAAATAGAGATAAATGAATAGGTGGTGAAACTGCTAAAGAAGTACACAAGCTTAATATTTTTAATAATCTCAGAATATCCATCTGTGCTGGTTGGTTTTCTCAACTCGATACAAACTTAGACTTTTATCTTGGAGCATGTCTGTGGGGTATTTTCTTGATTAATAATTGCTCTGGGAAGGCTGAAGTCCCTGTGCATGGTAACATCCCAGGCAGATTGTCCTGAGTTGTTTTAGAAAGCAGGCTGAACAAGCCAGTAATCAGCACTCCTCATATCCTCTCCTTTAGTTCTCAACTTGAGGTTCCTTCCTCAAGTTCCTGGCCTGTCTTCTTTTGATCATGGACTGTTATAAACAAATAAATGCTTTAATATCCAGGTTGCTTGTGGTCATGGTGTTTTATCACAGAAACCTAACTAAGATGCTGTCTTATAAGAAAAGAGAAAACGTATTCTTCAGAAATTGAAAGTAGGCTGCTGAGTACCCTTTTGATGTGCACTTCTGTGGAAGTCATAGATGGAGATAGGATTATGCTCACAGATATGGCCAGTTTAACTAAAGGGGACATACATATAGATAGAATTGCTAGATATTCCATACCTATGCCATCAAGCCAACTGGAGGAAAATGGAGACTTTCCTCAAGAAAAAAAAAACAAGGCCTTTAAAGGCACTATGTGATACATTAGGATAAATGCCTTATTTAAAAAACAAACAAACAAACAAACAAACAAAAAACCCAGAAAGCTTCACATCCAAGTTTTAGGGTATAACCATCCAGAACCTTTTGCGGAAAGAAAGCACAGCAACAGAGATTGGGAGGTGGAATTTGTTACCCACACTGAATAGAAAGCAGAGATTCTGATAGAATTATTATTGATGCTTACGAGACATTTGTGTCTACCTAGCTAGTTTTAGACTTTTTAGGAACCATCATCACTTCCTCTTCTTTCTTTTTTTCTTTTTTTCCCTTTTAGAAAGATAATGCATATCTATCCTTGCCTGACCACTCTATTTAAAACAAATAATGGCATATTTTTGAGCTTATAATGCAATTAATTCATTTCCCCCTTCCCTTGACTCCCTCTAAAACATTGCACATACCTTTCCTTGCCCTTTTTTTAGATTGTCTCTTTTCATTAATTGTTGTTATATACATATGTGTGTGTGTGTGTGTGTGTGTATGTGTGTGTATGTGTGTGTATGTGTGCAGTGTATATGTATTAGATGTATATGTATGAATTTGAATTGTATAGCTTGCCAGTCTTCAGAGGTTCAAAACTTGGGAGAAATTTTGCCTCCAAATGAATAATTCTGAAAGGCTCACTATAAAAAAAATTAGATGTTCTTTGGAAACTTTATATTTTAGAAATGATGTTGTCTAAGTTAAGATTTGTTAGGGTTTTAGTATGGAAGGAGAAGGACATGAATTTTGAATGCCTGGGTCATCATGACTTAGACTGAGTTGTGCTCTGTAAACATTACTGCGCTGAGTCAGTAACACAAAATGCGAATCTTTTTGGATGATTCCTCTGTGAGATAATTGTGATTAGACACAGTAGTGAGCACGAGGCTCTTACGATTTAAATAGCATCCTTACGATGAAGAGAACTAGACGCAGGCAGCATATGAAGATAACCTAAGGGGGAGAGTGAAAGAAGGAAGCCATCCTCAACATAAACAGGAATCAATTGGACCTTGATGTTGTACTTCCTATTATTCAGGCCTGTAAGACACAAATGTCCATCTTTAATCCAATCTATGGTATTTTGTCATCACAGCCTGATCAAATTCATGCAAATGTATATTTTTAATTAGCTCAACCAGGCATTAAAGCATTTTTTATCCAGATCATGAGTCAAATACATATAAGTCAAGATATAAGTCAAATACAATTCAGTGGTATTTTACAAATGATAGAAAGGTACTCTATTCATCATAATTGACTTCTTTAAAAACATTTCAGTAAATTGAGTTTTAAGAAAATGTTATATCTAGAAATAAAATGTATTTGCCAATATTCAAAAGCTAACATATCCTTTATAAAATAGATTTAAAAGGAAATTTAAATTTAAGAATGTAAAAATAACTTCAATGTTCACCCTGTCTTTTATCATCAGATTTCATAATACAATGTACTATTTTACACCATAGTGAAAGATTCTATTTTTCTCTCTGACGCCAAATAGGTAGTCAACATTATTCCCTCATTGCTCAAAACTGTTGTTACAAGTTATAAATCACAGGTCGGATCTCCAGAGAGTGACAACAAATAGAGCTAGTTTTCAGAGTTGTGTCTGAAAATATTATGTCAAGTATTCCTGGTGACTGACAAAACATAGTGTCAAGGGTCCAGGCTCCCAGATGACATGGCTGCCTGAAGACATAGATGTAAGAGGAGCCTGAGTCAGGATTTCCATGGTTCTGGAGGACTTCATGAAGTGAACAGTTGACTCCTGATCAAAACAAGAATCAGTTATGTTTGTAGATGTCAACGGAAGGACAAGGGGCTTTAACATGTTTACTGGACTCTAAATGTTGTTGATAATGTTTAAATAGTACATTTTCTGGAAGGCCAATGAGGAATCCTCTGCTAGTTACTTGTCTTGTTGCCACGACAAGAAGTGACCTTGAGGAAAATAGGGATTTATTTTGGTTCAAAGTTTCAGAGTATAGAAGTCACTGTGGCAGGACCCTGAGGCAGCTGGTCAGACTTTATCCCATCAGAAAATAATGAGTATCTAGTGCGTCTGGCTTCTTTGGTTCTTTGCGTTCAGTCAAGGGTCCCAGACTTTGGACTGGTGCCACACCATGATGATCTTCCATGTTCAGTTAATCTAATTTAGATAATCCCTCACAGTTGTGTCCAGAGGAGCTTGTTTCCTTGCTGATTATAGTTGACAGCATTAACCATCTCAAAGCCCTTCTTTGTTTGTTACATGTTAATTATTTAAAAACACCTACTAGGGAAATTAGATTTGGCAACTTTTGGGTGGTGTCTTATGTTAACAAATTATCAGAATTCACGAAAGTAGTATCTGAGCAATCATTTATGTATTAGTAATACATTCTAATTGATAATAAATAGATACAAGTATGTATTGATAAGAAATAAAGCCTAAACATTATTCTCCTATTATTTATTTATTTATTTTTCTGAGACAGGATTTCTCTGTTGTAACTCTGGCTATCCTGGAACTCACTCTGTAGACTAGACTGTCCTAAAAACTCACAGAGATCTGCCTGCCTCAGCCTTCCATGTGCAGCGATTAAAGGCATGCATCACCACTGCCAGGCCAACATTATTCCTTTAAATGGTGACACATGATCACAAATATTGTCAAAAATCCTCAAATATTTATTCAAGTGATGTTTTATGTCTTTTAATTGTGAATCAAAACAGTTATGTGGATGGGGAAAAAACCCCCAAAAAAACTCTTAAGTAAGGAAGAATGGAGGGAGGAATTAGAGGAATAAAAGGGTTGTAGAGAGGGGAAAGAATGAGTAATTTCCTATACTTTACATGTACGTTAAATTCAGATTTGTATTTGTGTGTGTGTTCATGCACATTCGTACATGCTCATGAAAGTAGAAAAGTGACTACTTGGAAGAAAAAGACCAAGGTATTAGTATTAGTGAAGTTACTTTAAAGGATAGAATTGATGGCATGATATATATATATATATATATATATATATATATATATATATATATATATATATACACACACACACATACATACACACACACATGTATATATATGTACACACATATATATACATACATACACATATACATTTATACATATGATATATAAATATGATGCATATATAAAAATCATAAATAAATCCCCGTATGTTTAGATATACATATGTGGGGTTTATTAGACTGACTTATAGGCTGTAATATGGGTGGTTCAAGAATGGCTGTCTTCTGACAGGAAGGCCCAGAATCTGGTAGTCATCAAGTCCAGGAGACTGTATGTTTCAGCTGTCCCAGTGTGCTTCTAGAGTCCTATAGGTTCCCTATAGAGTTGCTAGTCTTCAGTCTTTGTTCGAATCCCAATGAATTAGGTTCTAATACCAGCAGATGAATGACAGAAACAAGATAGATGGCTTTCCAGCAAAAGCAAAGGCAAGAAGGCAAAAAAGCAAAAGTGTCCTTCTTCCATGTCCTTTAAGGTGGGCTACCACCAGGCTTAGTGTGAGTCTTTTTACCTCAAAATCCCTCTGAGGTACGTTCAGCTGCTTGGGGTTTAGTTTATTCTAAATGTATTTTAAAAGCAATGTTAGCTTAACAGAACCAGAAAAGGGAGGCAAAGGAACATACAGAGCAATGTGTGTGTGTGTGTGTGTGAATTTGAGTACACTATAATAATATATATATATGACAAAATTGTCATAACAAAGCCCATAATTTATATCTTAACTAAACATAGTAAAACCAAAACAAAATAAAAATGTGCAAATTAACAAAAATTTCAACTTTACCCATATCATAGATGTCAAATTTAGAAATAAATATCTGATAATATCATAAAAATATTATAAAAAAATAAAAGTAGAAAAAAAATCTGACGAGACATAACAGACCATAGTTAAAGATACAAGATTTCATTTTATATATGACAATTATTAATCAAATCTGTAGCTGATTGGAGGCCTTCCCAGTCACTGTTGTATTACTGTGAAGAGATGCCATGACCATGGCAACTTTATATAAAGTTATATAAAGTTTTTTATAAAAGAAAGCATTTATTTGGAGACTCAGTTATAGTTTCAGAGGGTCAGTCCATTATCATCATGGCAGGGAGCATGGTGAAAGCATTGTGCTGGATCAGTAGCTGAGAGCTATAGCCTCCTCTGCAAAAGAGAGTAAAAGAGGGAGAGGGGGAGAAGGAGGAGGAGGAAAAGGGGAAGGGATGGAAAGAGAGAGAGAAAGAAAGAGAGAAAGAGAGAGAGAGGGAGAAAGAGAGAGACTTGGCCTGGCTGGGCTTTTGAAACCTCAAAGGCCACTCCCAGTGACATAATTCCTCCTAATCCTTCTAATCCTTTCAACAGTTCAACTCCCAAGTGACTAAACATTCAAATATATGAGTCTATCGGGCCATTCTTATTCAAACTACCACAAAGGCTGAAGGAATCCAGCCTCATTGGGAGAATAAGATTCTCTTTCTTAGCAAACACATTGGTAAATTAGGTCAGATTTCAAGACTTGGAAATCAGCACAGGACCGAGAGGCTATGACCTCTATGAACAAAATGCTGCTGGGTACATAAGAAAATTTTGATTCATTTTTATAGTGTTAATTTTATTAACAACATAGCAAAGGTTTTATTATGAATTCATCAATATTAATGATTACTCTTAAAATAGGCAGAATAGAAGTGAGTGTGAACTTAGTGTCTCTGAATAAGAAAAGCTAATGTTTCTTCAAGTCTGTGCCACAGAGGGGAACCTTGTAAGGTATTGAGAAATTGGTTAAGCAGTAAGAAAAATCATAAGAGGCTTTAACTGAGATGTTAAAAAGGATTCATTTTGCTGAGCAGTGGTGGTACATGAGTTCGAGGCCAGCCTCCTTTATAGAGAGTTGCTGGCCAGCCAGAGTTACAATAGAGAAACTCTGTCTCAAAAAAAACAAAAAAAAAAAATAAAAAGGAAAAAAAAGTTTTATCTTTTATCTTGAGTGTATTAGCAAGCCATGAAGTGTGGTACATGAAGATTGGTTTTAGATTTGTTAATGTATGTGTGAGTTGAATGTCTCTGTGTATGTGTGCATGGTGATACACATGTGGGGGACACATATGAGAAGTAGGTAAGTGTAGAGGACAAGGTTGATACAGGAATCCTTCTCCATGGTTCTCCACCTTATTCTTTGGGGCAGTGTCTGTTAGTGGAACCCAGAACTCTCCAATAGGCTGCCATGGCTGACCCCCTTTATTTGGAGAATCCCTTGTCTCTTTGTCTCCCAGTACTAGAATTATATGCAGCTGCTATATCTCTAGCTTTTACACTATTTTTGGGGATCTGAACTCAAGTCCTCATGATTGCAAGAGAAGAGCTTTTGCCTTTGAATAATCTATCTAGTTCAGTGCTAGTGTTTTAAGACATCAATATTTTCATGTTTGCAAAAGTGAGACCTAGAGACACACTGGGAGGTCACTGCAGTAATGCTGACTGCATGGTAATGTCTGTGGAGAGTGGAGTATAGGAATACTGTGTGCTTGAGTAAGCACATAGTAGTATCTTAAGAAACACAATATATTTCATAGGCATAAAATAACCTGAATAAAAGTTACTGATTTTACTATTTAAATTCTTAAATGTTTTATAATATTGCACTTACTTGAATGTCATTATTACTGGATCCAAAACTATCTTCTGGGTTATCTCATAAACACAGAAGACAAATAAGATGTCAATCACTAGAGAATTTACTTCATGACTTTTGTCATATCTGTATTCCGCTGAACAGTTATATGACATGGTACTAGGTTTTTTTCCCCCTTTTTTCATATATTTAAAATGTGTACTAGAATAGTTATTTTTTCAATAATTCAGATAAAACATATGAAAAGGCTCTTTATTACTAATAAGCTTAGTGCACATAGTTGTGCCAAGATCAAATATAGAACATGTAAGCAAAGCTGCTCAGGGGCACAGACTATGGAATGAGGTTTTCTCCTGTCACCTGTAGAGGTAATTTCTGCCTCTCAATGATGATAGGTAAGAAAATAATCACATATGTTGCTTCATTTATCTTCATGTTAAACTGTGTTCATGCATGTTCTTACACTGCACTCAATATAAGCTAGAAATAGTGCAAGCAATTCACTTTAATTTCTTCATATTCTCTACAGTGTCTATTATCATCAAAGACTTTTCAAAGGAAACAGAGACAAGCACAAGAAATAATTCTATGAACATTTAAATATTAAGTATGGAAGAATTTTAAGTGAAAAGTACCAAATTTATGAGGGAGAAAAAGTTTCACCATTGTCTAAAAGATGGTCATCATTTGCATAACCATATATTAATTCAACTCCACTGTTCCTACAGGTCTAACTTAAGTCATTTCAACTAGAAGGAAGATTTATTTTAAAGTCAAATGCTATAGGCCCACCATATAGTTTCTATTATTGGTATTGAGCATCTTATAATGCATTTAATCCAGGATGTCCAATCATTAATTGTCTATTTTATATTAATTTATTTTAAATGCTTTGGACTTGGCACTATTGAATTATTGCTTTATGGGTTAAGGTTCATCTTGTTACCACCATTTTTTCTTTTCTAACCAAAGAAATGTCTTTTTTGTCTCACACATCTAGGTCTTGCTCAGATAGAGCATGTGGGTTAGCCTTAATCCTCTGTAGATTGATTCAGAGTGGAGAATACCCCAATAATACAGGCAGGAACTCTGGTTTTCCACCAGGAGCCTATAAATTTCCTTTTTCACTCGTCCCTCCATTCATTTATACATGCATTATTTTTCGAAATGGATTAAATTTTGAACATACCTATAAAAGCCATCTATTTGCAATGGTACAAAATAAGAATTGCTTTTAACTTATAGCTGTGTGTTAGCAGAGATTTATATTTGGTACTTGATTACCATTCAAATCTAAACCCTGAAACACAGGGCATTGTATTAAGTGTGGCTTCATGGTTGGTCTTGTTTTAATGAAGATGTATTCTCTAATTGGTAATTTTAAATATAAACTGAAGCAGGGTTTTATTTTTGGACAAAGTTAATACAAATTGTACAGGAGCAATGCTTTTTTAAAGAGTTTGAAAATGTAATATCCTGCTGGTAATGCCTTTCAGTAAATATTTAAAATACACTTTCAATAAAGTCTCTCTGAACTTTGGTTTTTTTTCAAAATAAGTATTATTAAGCTTCATTTAAAAGATAAAGCAATTGAGAAGAGAAAAATAATGGTAAAAGCAAAGAAAATGCGCTGTAATCCTGGGAGACTGGCTCTGGAATCCAGGTTGTAGCTCTCAGTGAACATTGTTTTCTTGAGTGTTTCCTTCAAATCAATGAAAACTCAGTTGTTCAAACCAAGGTTTTAAAGTGGTGAATTATCAAATTTCCAAAAGAAGTAATTAAAAGATATGACATTTCTTTATGGAACAAATAGGGACGTGGGGGAAAGTTGACTGAGCTCATCTGCATGAATATTGCTTACAGACCACATTAGTAAGAGAGAAGACACATGCTCATACTTTTCAGTGTGGGTTTTCCTTTAGATGTAAGGATTGCTAGTTATAAAGCTCAACATCATTTTACTAACCTAACCTAACATCAAAATTGAGACATTAATGATGTTAAAGGAAAGATTACTTTTTTCAGTACATTCTGGAAATTAAACAGGCATGAAATTACCATGCTTGACTCATTTTATATAGGAAAAACAAAGATTCTTTTAGATGCTCTCCATGAAACAGCTCAGTGATTCACTTAAACAATAAAAAATGCTTTCCCGCAGCCGAAACCCTGCAGTTTTAATCAATTGGCAATTACTTGTCATATATCTATCTCTATCTCTATCTACCTATCACCTGTTTATCTATCTATCTATCTATCTATCTATCTATCTATCTATCTATCTATATTATTGCAATTGAATATTTTATATATATATATAGTGAATGCATAAGACCTGCACAAGAACTAGCATGAATGAGGGTGATGTTCATGGAGTCTCACCATTAGCTGAGGAAATAGTGGCACTTGATAAGGTGCTGAGGAAGGACAATGTCAGTTTTCTTCAAAGGTGAGATACCTGATAGTCTACTCATGCTCACATGAATGGCCCTATACCCAGTCACATACTGGAATCGCTAAGTGCACTCAGTGGGATTAAAAAATACATGAGGGCCAGAGCTGGTGGCACATGTCTTTAATCCCAGCATTGGTGAATCAGGCAGATCAATCTCTGTGATTTAAAGGTCAGCCTGGTCTACGCATTAAATTACCAGACAGCTAGAGAGCTAGAGATATATAATGAGCCCCTGTTTCTCAAACCTAAAAAGTAAGGGAAGAGAATTATAATCTCAAAAAAAAAAAGAAAGAACGAAAGAAAGAAAGAAAGAAAGAAAGAAAGAAAGAAAGAAAGAAAGAAAGAAAGCAAGCAACAGTAAAAAGCTAAAACCAAACAAACAAACCAAAACAGTACATTAAGTCAGGAGCAAAAACTTGGGTGTATGAAAAGAGTTGAAAGGGAGACAATGTGGTAGATTTGATTAAAATACATCATATCCATGTATGAAAATTTTTACACAATTAGATATGCCGTTCATTTCTATAATATTTGACAAGTAAGGTGTTATCCTACAGATTATAACACGTTAAATCGTCAGACCAACTCTTGGATTTAGTTGGTGAGCACTTTTGATAGGGATGAAATATTCTGAAAATATGGTTGCTTTCATACCTCTGAAGATTTTCTTCCAACCACATTCATATTCTCCACTCTCAGTTAACTCTTCTATTGCTGAGCTAAGACACTATGACCAAGGCAACTTATAAAAGAAGCAGATTTTTCAGTACTTATATTTTCAGTGGATTCATCCATGACCATCATGCTGGAAAGCATGGCGGCAGGCAGGCAGGCATGGCACTTGAGCAGTAGCTGAGAACCTAGACCTGATCCACAAGCATGAGTCAGAAAGATCTGGCTAATCGTGATGTGGTCTTTTGAAACCTACAAACCCACTCCCAGTGACACATCTGTTTCAACAAGGCCACATTTCCTAATCCTTTCCAAACAGCTCCACTACCTTGGGAACTAAACATTCATATATATGGGCCTATGGGGGGCATTCAAACGACCACACCTGCATTACATACCATGACATATGTCAGCTATAGGTTTTAAACAGTGATGAAAGTCAATAACTTAACCTTTAAGCTTTGTCTTTATTTTTGAGAACTGTATGCATATATACAATGGAATGTAACTGTATTTAACCTACATCTCCCTTAATAAGCCCCTATCCCAACTTAATATCTTTATAAAAATGAATATACTAAGTCCATATAGTAATGTCCATATGTACATGGGTGTGGGGCCATCCACTTGAGCATGGGAACCTGATGATCTCATTCTCAAAGAAGACTCATTCCCCTAACTATTCTCTGCCAGTTGTCTTCTCAACCCAGGTTGGGCCTGGAGAACATTGACTTCATCTATGTCGGAATTTTGGCTGGTTGGATCATGTGTAGGCTTTTGTACAGGTAACCAAAGCTTCTATGAGTTCATGAGCGCACTAGCCATGCCTTGCCCAAGAAGATGCTTTTAATATACTCTGTCACCTTCAAGCTCCTGCATAAATATTTTTATTGAATCTAGCAAGTCAGTTATGTCAAACACACATGAAATAATGAAGCAAAACCATCACTGTGGTTAGGGAACATTTAATAAACAATACAAAGGTCTACACAGAATAAGTCATATACGTTGACAAATAAAGCTCTGAATATTCAACTAGATCAAGTTACTCACATCTCATACCTCCTTTCCTCACTGTGTATTTGAACTTGGACATTGTTTTCATCATGATATGACTTCATCTTTGTTATAGATATTTTTGGTTCTGTATACAAAATTTTAAGAATTTAAAAGGCCTGAACATTATCTAGTTAATCTTTATATCTCTCCCAATTCTCATCAGAGTTGCCAATAACGGGTCCATAATGGATACTCTGATTTAAAAAGTATATGAGAATCAGTTATATAGAAACTGCTTGGATATCAATGGGAGGAGGTGATTAATGAGTTTGAGCTGCATTCATGTATGGGACACTAGGTAAAATCCATTATGAGTTTTCCTCAGTGAAAATAACTCAATATGTATACAATTATCATCACATATAGAAATGACTAAACTAGAGATCTACAGTATTAAGAATTTCTGAATTTGTAAGTAGTACAGTCAAGGAAAAGCTGAAGCTTGTCTGGTCCTAGTGTACCTGTTTTTTTCTATTCCCAGCTAGAACCTTCTGTCTGAGATACTGTTCAGGTTCAGTAATCATTGCTTTCACCCATTTGGGGAATTAATGATACCATTTCAGACTTTTAGAATTGTTTTAATTTCAAACAGACTTCAACAGGAAATCATGCTGCCTTTAAGAATTGAGTGGAATTCCACAGCCGTGGTGGAATCCGGCATAAGGTGCTGAAAATAACAAAGCATATGCATGTTTATTCTTCAAACAGACCCAACAAACAATTGTCCCTGTTTTACCAAAAATAATCAAACAAGACAATTATTTGAAAATTAAGTTTATTCTCATTAAATGTCTAAGAAATAACATTAATTTATCTAGAAAACTAGTGTAGACTCTTTTCAATCTGCTTTGCTAGACTTTTTTAAAAAGAAATTTGACTTTCAAAATGTATTTAAAACTAGAAAACTAAGCCAAAGAGTCTGAGTCACATTTACACCTGAAATACCTGTTGAATTACTCCTCTCTTGCTAATCTTAAAGCATTTCGAATCTTGTTTGTTTCTCAGGATCTGACACTTTTTTGTCATCTGTGTATAAGGCAACCATATGAACTATACACACACGGTTACAAAGTGAATGCTTTCCAAAGGTGAAATTCAGTCCCTTAAATTTATGTAATCATATTTGAAATCATGGCTTCAACTCAATCCTTGGTATACACTCAGAATTTCTAACTGCTTCTTCTAAGAAAGAAAGCAGGTGTTTATTTTATTTGTGCAAATAAATATAAGGTGAAAATATTACAGATAACTTCCAGATTTTCAAAGGACCTGGGGAGAAAAGACCAGATATTTAAAATCTGCTAAAAAATATAATAAAAATCATTCTAAGCTGTGGAATTTTCAAACATGGGAAATGACACAGACAAAAGGAATTGCCTGTCCATCCATCCACTCATTTAGTTGTCTAGCTCAGGCTTCTACATCGCATCTTTAAGTGATGCCCCTTTTGTGAATGAGACTTCCTAGAGAGAAGTAGTGCCTGCAGTGGCAGGTCGGCTGACTGCAGCAGCAGTGAAATGGAGAGGTTGGAATGTCACATGTCTGGAGCTGTGCTGGTTATTCTTTTGGTCAATTTTACACAAACTGGGTTAAACTGGGAAGACTGAATCTTCAGTTGATATTGGCTATAAGG
Organism: Cricetomys ansorgei; assembly: GCA_026225945.1. Classification (NCBI taxonomy): domain Eukaryota; kingdom Metazoa; phylum Chordata; class Mammalia; order Rodentia; family Nesomyidae; genus Cricetomys; species Cricetomys ansorgei. The sequence continues at coordinate 64,726 of JAMJFZ010000625.1, forward strand.
TAAAGCTTTGGGGACAGTTTTTTTTTTTTTTTTTTTTTAATAGTAAGCCAGTAAACAGCATTTCTCTATGGCCTTGACATCAGTTTCTGTCCTGTCTTCCCCTCAGGATAGATTCTAACTTGTAACCCCAAGTAAACCCTTTCCTCCCCAAGTTGCTTCTGGTCATGGTGTTTTTCACAGCAATAGAAAGCAGACTAGAGCAAAAGCCTAATTACAATTTACATTTAGTTATAATTAGTCCCCTAAATAGCCATGCCTGGATCACCTCTGTGGTGGACTAATATCCTGTGACTAACAGATAACACCTTTGGGAATGTATTGAATTAGCAGACCACTTCCACTGTCCCCCAAAAGTCTAAGAACGTAGTCAGCATCAGAAGGCACAGTTGTGATTTCTCAGCTTTGCTATACTTGATCTCTCTGATGGTTCTACAAATATACTTTAAAAGTTTCCTGATTTATGACTTTTGTTTTGTTACTGTAAAAACTTTATAACAGTTTTCACATTGGAATATGAAACTCATGGCACCCTAAATCTGTGTTCCAGGGCCACGTTCATCTCTTTGAGGTGAGAGTTGTTTTGAGTTACAGTAGGAGACAATCTGAAAATGTGATTCCCATTATCCAAGCAAATAACAAACATTTGTAGGACAATTCTAATTTCATTTGTGGCAGAAGAGTTGCTAGGCAGAGTCAGCATGCTTAATGTTCCATGCTTAGTAGAAAACCCTGAAAAGTCAGCAAATCCAAAAGAAGCTTGATTAAAGCAGTGATTCAGAATTGCTTTTCATAGTTCCATTTTGGAGCATTGATTATGTATCTCCGTTAAGCCAGGCAAGATCCTCATATTAGGAGAGACCAAGCTGAGACAAACTGACTGCTCTGGGTGTCTCACAGCCTAGTTAGAGGCAGGTAGATAGAGGAGTATTTACAATAAGGTTGTAACAAAGGATGCACAAAGGCAACAGAGCTACAGAATCCTTACAACAGGCATGTTCCTCAGAAGAAGCACTCTCTCATCAATGCTTTTGCAGCTTGCTTATCATCATGCTTGATTCAATAATCTATTATTTCTTGGAATTTAGAGGTATTTAGGATACATAACGGTGAACTTCAAATACAGGTTCACCAAACCCACTACAGGTAACAAAGGGAAGAGGCTTATGGAGTTGAGGAAACTGGCTTCTTTTTACAGTAGATAGGTGAAAAGAGATGAAACAAGAAAAATACAACCTTTGCTTGTCTCAGCATTACCAATAGGTTCATTTATATAATGTAAGCTAACAAACACCTAAGGACCACTTTTTAATACCTTCAAGTTTCTCAAAGTTTTTCAGGAGTTCTCACCCAAAATGGTGTGAGTGCATGTGTGTGTGTGTGTGTGTGTGTGTGTGTGTGTGTGTGTGTTGTGATTTCCATATATATGCTATGGTTAGTGTATAGCTATACTAAGCATTTTGCCTAAAGAACTTGTTATAGTGATGCAGTAAAGAACACTTGAATGAGTAGAGATCTTTCAGAAAAGTTTCTTTTTAGATAAAAATTCAAAAAATAAATTGTAAGAAGTAAAGAAAGCTCCAGGTTTTTCTCAAGAGACAACAAAAGAATTGACAGAAATGTAAGATTTTAGTCGATATGAGCTGGCAGAATAACAGGTGAGAAATGAAGTAAAATCTGTGGAGCTAAGATTCTCCAGAGTACATTGTATTTTCATTCATTTATTATAAAAATAGAATCGAAGAAAAACCCCAACCCATTTAATATACCTTCTTCCATATATGAGTTCAACATTCAAGAATAAGTGTATTTTTGAAGGACTCAGAAGGAAAGATGGGACAAAAGAAGGGAGATGCTGTGATTTAAGGCTGATCTGGAGAGGCATCATGGTAACACTAACCCCACTGACCAAGTCATAGACTTCAACTTAAACTGACACTTTGTTTTTAAATAATGGAAGGAATTCTGTGGTTCTATTGTTCGTCCTTTCAGGAACCATAACCACATTCCTCTTGGTGTGTTTATGTATAAAACTGAACCTCTCATTTTGCACAATACCTCCTCTAATCTCCACCCCTGAAAGCATCAAGTTCCAATGGCACCAGTCTTCCCTATAACCATCAAATTGCCAACAAAAATAGTCTTACCTCAATCAACTATTAGAAGCTTCTTCTGTGTCCTTGTTCATACCCACATTGGCAAAGAAAAGAACTTGGATCCTAACCAAGGTTCTGATTTTCTATCTAAATTAAGGCTTTCTTGTTACATTATTTTTTCTCGGTTCACTTTTACATATATACAACAAAATTTAACTTTCAAAAATAATAAAAAATTTCAGAATACCTCAAAATTGAAAGTGATTAAAAATCAACACCCCCTCCCCAAGAAATGTTGAACTTTCTTATTGCTTCCTCTGGTTTATTTAGAGATGGTTTGTTCTCTATAAATCTGAGTATTAGTATATATGAAAATTTCTTAGAAACCAATCACTCAGTATAGTCTGGCTGGTTCTATCTGGGCCGCAAGTCCCTAGCTTATGTATAATACACTAGGGAACTAGCAGTTGGTCCAGGACAGATTACTGGGGAAGAAGCCTATTCTTTTTGGCCATATAATCAATTCTCATGCATATATGCACTAGACATTGTGATTGAGAATCAGCTATTTAATAGCATTTGATTGGTATGAATATTTACAAATTAAGTTTCCATGTGAATAGTTGGATACTATTTGGGACATTCAATAAATGAACAATGTTGAGAATTTTGTCCCTACTTATCCACAAGCTTGAAACGGAGAGGAACTGACCTCTAGATGAAGAATCCATTATCTATTTTCCAGTTACTAAACTATAGTCTATGACTTCATTAGTCCTTGTCAACATTTAAGGGGTAGACTTGCTTACTGGTAAAATCATTCTTATGTGGACTCTTGTAATCTTAGCACTTAGGATGAGGAGACAGATAAACACTGGAGTTTCATGGCCAGCCAGACTAGCCTTATCAGTAAGCTCCAGGTCCAAGTTACGGATTTTGTCTCAAAAAACAAAACAAAACAAATCAAATCAAATCAAAATGAAACAAAACACAAACAAACAAAAAGTCAACTTAGTCAAACAACTAAGTCATGCTGAGTGCAAGAAATATTTTTCACCAGACTCCATCTCAACTGGTTATAAAGTATCAAATGGAAGCCCTGGAAACATATACATAGAAGTTACATTATACATACTGAGTAATTAATGGTAAAAAGGAGTCATGAATTTGAAAGAGAGCAAAGATGGGTATATGGGAATGTAGGAAGGGAGGAAAGGGAAGGGACAAATGATGTAATTATAATCTCTAAAAATAAAATAAAATAGAAAATAAACAATTTGAGAGGCTGAAGAGATGGCTCAGCAGTTATTAGCTGGTCTTCTAGTAGACCCAGCTTAAATTATAATCACCCACATGGAAGCTCTATCTGTCACTCCAGTTCCAGGTGATTCAATGCCCTCTTCTGATCTCTATGAGAACCAGGCATTCAAGAGCTGCATATGTGCACATGCAGTCAAAATACTAATTCTCACAAGATAAATGAATAAATCTTTAAAAATGTGAATAACTTCTGAAGAACAATATCCCAGGTAGATCTCTGACATACACATGAGCATATACATGAGAGTAACACACACACACACACACACACACACACACACACACACACGTATATACACAAACACACGTGCACACACATACACACACACACACGCACACACACACACAATGCTGTTTTCCTGGGATACTGGAATGGATTGAAAAGTTTGCTAATAAAATTAGTTGTGATTTGGGCGGTGGCTCATGCCTTTAATCCCAGCACTAGGGAGGCAGAGGCAGAGGCAGAGGCAGAGGCAGAGGCAGAGGCAGAGGCAGAGGCAGAGGCAGAGGCAGAGGCAGAGGCAGAGGCAGGTGGATCTCGAGGCCAGCATGGTCTACAGAAATAGTTCTAGGACAGCCAGAGTTATAGCATAGATATCCTATCTTGAAAAAAAAAATAGCTGTGGATATCATATAGAGAATAATTTAAACACATAAAAGTAAAATTATGTATAAAATGACTCCATGTATACCTTTTTTCATGTTATTTTTTTGTTTCTCCAGATAGAAAAACATCTAACAATTTCTTCTAAATGTAGAAGGAAAACATTTCATTATTAAGGAACAGCCAAGAACTATTTATTACGCCTTTAAACAGGAAGCAAGCTTTTGGAATGTGCTGACTGCTCTGTTTTTAGAAACTGCTCTTCTGCTCATTAGTTACTTTGCACAAAGCTACATGTGAGGCCGATGGTACCTATTAATTCATTAGAGAACTGATTGCGTTTTCATCTGCACCTCTTAGTGCCGTCAGCTGCGTATTATTCTATGTAAAAACGTCTTCACTCGTCTTCTTCACCCTTGGCTTTTATTTTAAGCACGCTTCTGATCTTTAGGTTTGTTTTAACTAGGTGTTGTTTGGATCAGCAAAGTAGAATAATTTTGGTATTTTTTTATTTTATTCTTGTAACAAGGTCAACCACTAAAGACTTTTTTTTTTGGGTATTTCTATTGTCAAGTGAAATGACAATTCATAAAAGAAAAAAATTTAAAATTCAACCTACAAGAATTATTCTGCTAATTTTACAAACTATAAAACTGAATCTTAATGATTTTTCGTTATACTTGTAGGCCAGTGCAGCTCTCAATTATCATCATAACCGAAACACTTCTTTTTGCCATAGATATGATTAACAGGGAGACCCACTGTTACACTGTACAGCTTGAGATGAGTGTCTTCATGTGAGTACAAGCTCGACCATGATGCTCTATTTCCTTACGGATACAAGAGAAATGTATCCAAGTAAGCACGAAGTGAAAGCTCTGCAGGCGTGGATCACAGTAAACCATTCCTCTTTTAAGTTGATTCGAATATTTTGTGGGGGTACTCTGATTAAAGCTGATAGTATAATTAGAAATGTTGTTATCTTTGATATTTATTGATGCAGGATTGGTTGTTGTCATGAAAATAACTTACCAATAAACAAAATTCAATATACACACGACCTACATAGGTTCAAAACAGACCGAGTTTCAAGCCCTGCTTGAGAAACAGAATGGACACAAAAATTTCACCTCTAACCGAGGAGCTGTTTGCAGCAACATCTACTGGGAAAGGGAAAACCAGTTTTCTATAATGTGGTGTCAGTAGATGTGTCAATCACACTCCAAGGCAAGCTCCATGTCCGGGAGGAGTTGGACAACACAAAATGGACTCCCTGTTTTTGTTTTGTTGTGATTTTTTCTCTTATTGATACCTCATTTAGTTTGTATTATTGTTTTTCTTACTTTTGATTGAGAGAGAGGGGGGGGGAGAGAAGACAATATTGGTTGAATAGGGAGGTGAGAATTAAGGAGGAGTTGGAGGAGAAAAATATGATCAAAATATATTTTATAAAAAATAATAACTAAAAAGAGTTTCTAGTTGGTAAACATGAAACTGGTCAAAACATGATAGGATTTTAAGGTAGTGCCGATTTTGATGCTATCTGGGTAAGAGTTCACACAATCTGGAAAGATAGCTTAGGAGCTAAGAGCTCTTATTGCAGATGTAAGTTAATGTTCCAGCATCTAGTTTCAAAGCTCACAACCACCTGTAACTACAGATCAGAGGGTATGATGATCTGATGTCCTCTTCTGTCTCCCATGGCAATCTGAATACTTGTGTCATAGACACATACACGCACACACTTAGATAAAAATTTAGAATAGTCTTGAAAGTATTATTATATTAATAAATCTCACAATGAGTCTATATCAGTCTACTAAAGCCACAAATTAATTTAATAATTGGAATCACAGTGAGATTTCTAGTTCTGTCAGGCATCCAACTGTTACATATTGAGTCACTATACATTTAGTCACAACTTAATACACATTTGTGTCAAAGGTCCATGTGTGGCTTCTAGTATTTTACATCCATGTGAGTCACACTCTTGAACTCACAGAAGCACTGTCTACCTTCATGAGACCCAGAGAAGAGTGGGTCTGTAAACATCCCTTTAGAATGTACTAAAGGAGCATATAAGCAAGCCCCTCTGAAAGGAGCTGAGGGCAACTAATTATTACTAGGGGAAGAGGAAGTCACTGGTACTTTATCTGGCTCAAATAAATAAACCGCAAGCATGCTCATGCAGGTGACTCTAACTACAGAGTGCCACAGACACACACATGATAGCATTGTGGGAAAGTGGGACAAGACTTGGGAAGAATACGTGATTGATAGGAGGGATGATGGAATAAAATAGGAGAGTAAGCAGGCAAGACTTTGAGTATAACATACGCATGCATGAAAACATGAAAGAACCCATAACAATTTAAAACTACATGCAATTATGCCTTTCATTATACCATCAGTGATACAGTAGCAAACATGAGATTTAAAATATTGGAATGAAAATAAGTGTCGTCATTTGAGAACCAAATCAGATATAGTGAGAGGATAATAATTTAAATCTCTATCTGCTTCCTTTGGTTGGCATGTCATATGGTATCAATATACTCACCACAAGTTAGAATCAAAAGCAGTCACAAACCCAATGAAATAATCCCTTCTGAAAACAGTTTGCTATGTTGTTTTTGATGTTATTAGATTAGGTTTGCATAAAACACATTTTCATATTAATGAAAAATTTCTCTTTAAATAACAACCTCTCCCAGCCAGCTGCACTTGCTTTCAAAGCCCCTCCAGTAGAAATAATATCTCATAGAGCTGAATTTTAACACTATAATTACATAATAACTGCTTAATTCTTTTATTTGAAATAACATCAATTGATATTATTAATCATACATACATTATATTATGAATGCTCATTTATTCAGGTTTTAAGGTCCTTTTAAAAGGTAAATGAAAACTAAATTACAGGCATTTTCTTCTTTACATTCTATCTTGGACCTTTGCCATTTCTCTTATTGTGTTAATTGCCATTATATTCACTCTATGGAAAATTATCCAAATATTATAACTTAATATGGTAGAATACATGATATCAGTAATTTGTAAAATATGTATTGGAATATCCTACTGTATCCAGTTCCTATTATTTCTCTTATTGAAAGTAGTTTTTCTCTCACATACTGTATCCTGATTGTGTTTTCCCATCCCTCTTCTCCTCCCAGTTCCTCCCTACCTTCCCCCCATACAGATACACTCCCTTTCTGTCTCTTATTAGAAAACAAATAGACTTCTAAAAGATAAGAATACAACAAATAAACAAACAAACAAACTATATTTCTCTTTCTGGGTCTGGGTTACCTCACTCAGGATGTTTTTTTTTTTTTTTTTTTTTTTTTTTTTTCTAGTTCCATCTATTTACTGGAGATTTTCATGATTTAATTTGTTTAATGTGTAGGGCAATGGTTTGCCAAGAAGCTTTTGGTACTGTGTAGCCTTCCTTATGGTTACATACTGCTTGGACTTCTAGGAACAGATTGATGGAGGTATTTAAGAGAGTGTGACTGTTGGAAAAAGACAGTGGGATGGGAGTCAGGGAAGAGTAAGCACCAGGAGTTGGTGGGGTAGTAACAGGGGAGACAATGAGTGCCAGAAGCTGATGACAGGGAAGGCAGGCAGAAACAAGACTCAGATAAAGTGGAGCTAATGGGGATTTAAAAAAAAAAACATTACAAGTTAGGAATCTTTCTCAGTAAGAACAAACAGTCAGGAACAGGAGGCAGAGTTAAGTTACTAGTGAGAAGTAACAGTTACAAAAGGCTTCAAGCTTAGATACAGCATTTAGAAACAGCTGCAGCCTTTAAGAAAACAGTTATACAATTAAAAAAAGCCTTTACGTTAATGGCTGAGCAATATTTCGTTGTGTAAATTTACCACATTTTCTTTATCCATTTTTCTATTGAGGGATATTCAGGTCGTTTCCTATTTCTGGGTATTCTGAATAGAGTAGCAATGAATATGATTTCTTCTTAATAGCTTTTGTTTTTACAGATTTGTGCTATAATTGACTTTTTGCTTATATCTCGACTGAGTACCCTTGTATGAGTGCTCCTTTACTCCATTTACTCCTCAGAATTTCCCTATTACCATGCAAGCCTTTAAGCTTCGCGCCTCCTCCTCATTCACCTCTTTCTCCTTCATCACTATCTTCTCCCTTTCTTCTCCAAAAGACACTCAATTCTCAAATCCAGTGAACTGTATTTTTCCAGATTAGTATCCTAGTTATTCTGTCTCTGATTCTTACTAGGGTCACAAATGAGTTGCATAAATGTCTACTGTGCAGTAACAATTGAACAGGATCTCTGTTCAGTTAAGTATTTTATTATAAGCAGCTCTCTCCATATATAGTAGCACAGAAAGTAAACTAAGTGAAAACATTTACTAGGAAGACATATAGAATGAAACAAACAAAAAGAGTGGGAGAGGGACAAATAAAAGCAGGTGGACATATCTACCCCATCAGCTGTGCGAATATATGCATGCATACGTACACATGAGCACACACATCAAACTTTCTAAAATTTTAGGTGTTCAAGAAACCAAACATATGAATCTATGGGATAGATAAAAATAAATAAACACAGGCAGAAGAACTCTAAACAAAATACTTGTAAATAAAATTCAAGAACACATTAAAATCACACATTGAAGTAAACTTGGTTACATCCCAGAGATGCAAGCTTGTTTCAATATATGAAAATCAATAAATTTAAGATAGCACACAAATAAGCTGCAAAATAGAAATGACATGGTCATAACAGTAGATGTAGTAACAGCCTGTGATTAAGTTGAATTTCTCCTGTAAAAGGCCTGGAGACATTAGGAATAGAAGAAACAAACCTCAACACAATAAAGGGTCTATCTGACAAAACTGTAGCCAGCATTTTACAGAAAATAAGGAAAACTGAAAGCACTTCAACTACAACCAATAGTGATATGAGTCTTTCTCCTCTAATTTTATTCAGTATGGCGCTTGAAGTATTAACTAAAACTGTAAAACCAGAAAAATATAAAAGGGACACAGATAGTGAAGCATGGAATCAAATTATCCCTATCTGCAGATAACACCAATTGATATTCTTAAAAATGTCACCAGATAGCTCTTAAATGTTATAATACTTTCAGAAGAGTAGCTGAAAATAACTCTTTTTTGGTTAAGAATGAGTTTTCCTGAATGAAATATAATGATAATTTACTAAGATTATTGATTTTTTTTATCTTAGTGGTTAAATTAATTCGGCAAATTCTTTTTAGAGGTCAGGGTTGGAGACAGGACATTAAATGAGAGAAAATGAATTGCTGTGAATCTACTTCATACATGCCTACGTGAGCCATTTACAGGTAACCTGGAATGCATATGACCTTGTAAAGTACATATTTTCCTGAAAATAATGAACTTATAAATACATAGAATCCTTTCACCTGGGAGCATGTTGCAATTCTATAGACAACTTCACTCTCTATCAGATCAAGTCTGATTTTCTAATCAGACTTCAGTCTTACAGATTGACTGTGTCCTGAGAAAGACTGGAGACTGATAAATGTGCATAGATTAATCTATGACACCTGTGATTTTTGAAATTATGAGTTTCTTACTTTGTATAGTAACAGTTGTCAAAGGGAGCCTTACATGTACATTGCTTGGGCTCATCTGGAGAATTGGTTTTCTTATCTACTGAATTTAAAATAGCACTTTAAGCTAAGTTATTTTTGTTATGTTGGAGGAAGAAAATAATTCTATTCAGAGAAATAAAGTCTGGGCTTTAAATAGAAACCAAAATTACCAGGCGACATTTAATTGAATCCAAGATTAAATCCGAGGTAGAAGAGCAATGGGCACATAAGTGGTGCTCTGAATCTGCGGTTGTTAATTTATGCTTCAGGATTGGTTAATAAGACCTCTTATGTATATGGAAGAGTTTAATAAATTTGCATTCAGTTGACTGTTTTTGACAAAACACTAATCTAAATAACGTGAGAAAACTTAAATGCTTTAATTAAAAAATTCACGGTAGTTTGGAAATATTGTGACTTAATCTCTATTAAGAAAGGCATTTGTCTCATTTTGTTTATGAAATCTAAGACCACTGGTATTTAGACTATAATTCATGGTGTATATTGGAACTGAAGCAATAGCACAGTGATATTTATATTTAAATAAATAAAAATATACATTTTAGAGATGAGTTCTGTGCATACACAGAAATGAAAACATGAGTCAAGCAGAATGCATGTATTCAATATTATAAAGACATTTAATGTTTTAGCTAGATATTGGACTGAAACTTCTCTCATAAATAAGAGGTAATACTTTGATAGTGTGAGGTATACTAGGAAAAAGCAAGCATATGCTAATTCAAGTTATGTCTATCAATTAATAAAACCTTATAAAAATAATGTTTTCCCATTGTAATTCAGTTCATGTGTTAAGACAAAGTTTGGGACATATTTTTAAAATTGTCAGATGTATTTATTTTATCATGACTTACTGAAATACTCACACAGGCTGAACATTTAAAGACAAAAGTATACAGAGAAGAGCAGTGCCACTTAATGCATCAGTATACTAGCTAATGTTTGAAACATTAATCAAAGCTTTCTTAAATGCTGACTTTGGAGTATGCAGAAGAACAAAAATGATTTCTGAAAATTGATTGAAATAAGAGGCTAGCATGAGAGACCTGCAATCACAGTAGCTCATGCTGTAGGATGCTGACCATCACCATAGCAACAGACTGTGCTTTGCTACATCATGGAAATCTGGATCCTGTAAGTGATGCGTGCTACATTCCCCTGAGGAGACTAGTGCATTTCGGGGAGGGGCAATGTAACATGTTGCTGCAGGTAAGCGTACACATTTGGGAAAGTATGATATGAAAAACCTGTCATTATGGATGAACCAGTGTGAAAGTTGTCATTTGTGACCAATCTTAAAATCTTAAAATTCATAGTTATTGCTGACTTTCCTCCTTTATTTTGTTAATGAGACCCATTAATGAGTGCTTTTAAGAAATAGCTTCAAATTTCATCTGTTTTATTCCTTGACACACTGTACTCAATGCCACTGTCAATTCAAGGAAAGAAGTGGAATTTTGACCTTCGCATGTTGTAATTATCATTTTTTTAATCAAATGTGTTTCATATATGCTCTGAGGATAAATATGCCACATATTGAATATATATAGACATATGTATATGCATCAAATTGTTTTGTGTTATTTAGATATGTAGGTGCTCCGCATCCTGCATCGTGCACAGCCCTGGGCTCCCGCTTCTGTGAAGGGCTCCATCCCCAACATGCTGCTCTACTATTACTGAGTTGAGCTTGCACACACACACACTCTCCCCCACACCCCTAAGTGGTCCACAGCTGGGGCTCTATGGACTCCTCCTTGTGGAAGGAGCTCTGCCTCAGTCCTGTCAACTTGCCAAGCCCAGCACTCCTGGTCCTTCCTCCTCCAGGTGCCATGGATGCTTCATGGTGGGCCCTGTAGTCCAGCAGACCCTGGTAAGGACTAGGATGTTGGTTACCTATTCCCGGCACAAAATGGAACGTCATTGTTATCTGTGTTTCTGCTGGGGAGCAAATTTGACTTTTCCCAGCAGCCTAGACCCTCCTCCTGCTGCTTGGCCCCCTTGATATCTTACTGGGGACCCTGGGGACCCACCACCTCTTGTGCCCACTTTAAGCCCCAAATGGTGCCAAAGACCACTGGGAAGCCAACATATTTCCCCTTTGAGGGAGTCTGGCTCTGTAGTGCTAGGTAGCTCTGGGACCTTCCACAGAAGAACTCCCTGCTATGACTATCACAGACTGACTCCAAGTTGGCTGTGGGGTTCCCCAACCTGGCATAGCAGCACAGAAGTGGCCCCAACTAACACTCATGGCCCTAAGCTGGGCCCCTCAATCCTCACCAGACCAGCCAAATAAGGGCAAAAAATTCCACCAATCATAGGCCACCCTGGGAGGCTCTACCCACCCCCCCCTGAAAACTATATAAAGAGCAGCCTTCTGGCCTCTTCTACTCAGGGTAAGAGGCACAGCTTTGGCTGCTGCCTTCCTGGGCTCTCAACTTCCAGGACACCTTCCTTTCAGATCAGAGCTGTAAACACTTTCATTGTATATACCTTCCTCACTTCAGAGCAGTGGTTCCTGGCTGCCAGGACATCTCTTGTCAGATCTGTGTGGTTCCTGGAATCCCAAATGCCAGACCATTTCCCATCTCTGTTTGAGGTAAATACAAACACTAACAATATAAACAACTTCTTTTTTCCCCCAACACTTTTGTACATTTTAAATTACACTTCCGGGTAATAGTTCAACAATTTAGAGTACTTTCTGAAAACCTGGATCTGGTTCCCAACATTCATGTTGAGGCTCACAGCGATCATTAACTGCAGACCCAAAGGCTCTGGTGCTCTCTTTTAGCCTACATAGACACTGCACATGGATGAGGTGCACATACATATGCTCAGGCAAACACATGTGTTAGTACACATTTTTACTTTCTTTGAAAATTCCAGAGAAGGATGGCAGATTTCAATCTGGGCACATCATTCGCTGACTCTGGAATTTGCATGATTAATGCAAAACAAAACCTGGTGGCATCACTTCTGACATCACAAGGTATGAGCTAATTTGCTCCTACACAAACTAATGTACATGGTGTGTTCTACTAGGTTAATTGACTTGTAAACCTAAACAAATATGTTTACAGAAAATTAGAACAGACTTTAGAGTTTCTTTATCTTATTAGTCATAGTAACTAAGATATTTTCAAAATATTAATTTCGAAAATAAAACCATTATATTAGGCTTTGACACAAATGTATATCTTTACCCATTTATATTTAGAAATGCAAAAATGTCATACATATTCTGTATATTCACCACAAGAAACTTGAAAGAGAAAATATTTATCTTCAGTGAAAGTAGAAGGAAGAAAGTAACAAAATAAATTGAAATACAAACTGTATTAAAGTGAAATATAAAAATTAATCAACAAAAGGACAGATAGACCAAACACGAGGTAGAGACAATCGGTAGCTTATACTTTAGATTACCAACAGCAGGTAGGGTGTCAGTTATAATTTAATAGAAATCAAAATTACAAAGTAAAGGTCAAACCTTACACCAACAAGGTAGAGAGTTTAGATGAAATGGACACATTCTTGCATATGCACACTCTCTGTTCTCTCCATTGCTTCCTGTGTGAGTGCAAGGTGACCTTCTTTCTCTTCTTCCACCATGCCTTCTTTGTCTTTGCCTTGCCTTTCCAGCCATGACAGACTCTGTTTTCTATCACAGAAACAGGAAAGTACACAATACAAAATTTTTACCAGGAGTGGGGCCTTGCTGTGATAAATGGACTAGTGGTTTTTATGAATTCAGACTATTTCATGGAAGAGTTTGGAACACTGGATTGGAAAAGAATGTGTGAGTAGAACTTAACAGGGCATTGTGGGATCATGAATTCTTAGAGAATGTGGACCCTAGAGTCCTCACCTGTAAGGTTTCAGAAATAAACAAGGACTCTATCAGAAGCAGGGCTAGGTGCCATTCATGATATTTTAGCAAACAATCTGCATTTGTTATGACTGTGTCCTTAGAATTTGTGTGGGGCTGAATTGAAAAGTAATGAACTATTACTTTTTGGTACAGGAAATTTCAAGAAATCATAAGATTGAGTCATTGGGTTGGTTATTACTGATTATTCTTTAGCAGTTAAATAGAAAAAAATTGAGACAGGAGGAAATATTTCAAATATGCAGTTTGGAGATGAAGAACATTAGGAATCTTAAGACTCAGTCAAGTCATGTTCTATATAAAAAGTTGTAATTTTTAAAGACAGTTTATAATAAACTTTGTACTGGTACAAAAGTTCCATGTATTGGTACGATTGGTACAAACATTCCATGAGAGAAAGACCCATTCATCTAAAGTTACAATTCGTGGATGAGAGAGCATAAGGGGTTTTCTGATCCTAGAAGGCAACTTAATTGATTTTTTTCTTTTTCTAAATGTCTTCATCATTCATAAGCTACTGCCACTGTAATCAAAGTAAACTAGGCTCCATCCCAAGCTGGTAGAAAAACTTGGCAGTTTGCCTAATATTGCTTTTGGAGTCTAGAAAGAGGTCATTTTTGTGGGTGGTGACAAAATCTTCAATAGTTTCAGAGTTCCAGAAGTCACTGAACGTATGACAAGAAGGAGACCCTAAAGGATGTTCTGATGGGCCATTTTGTGAAGCTGAGAAGGTGAAGCCTGGGTTTTGATGGAGAGACCAGGATGTTGGAGATGTCGGAGCTGTGAGACATCAGTCACAAAGGCTGCATACAGAAAGTAGAATTAGCCTGAGAGAGAGATGTATGTTGCAGGCAGCAGAATTGGAGGTGTGGACCCACTTCCAATTGAAAGTAGATCCCAGATGCCAGACACGGAGATAGAGGATCTGGTATTTCCCATGCTTGTGTTTTCTTCTTGTTTTTGTCCAGTCTTTCCTCACTCTGCCCTCTAACCTCCGTTTTGGAGTAATACTGTATATTATTCTGTTACCTTGCATGCCAGATGCAGGTTTTGTTTGTTTGTTTTGTCTTTATTTTATAGGGGTTCACAGTTAAGAGATTGCCTTTAGTCTCAGAAGAGATCTTAAATTATGGACTATTGAAGGTTTTTGAGACTGTTAAAGACTGACTCTGGGAAATTTGATATTTGTCTAAATGAATTTTGCATTATGAGATAGCCATGAGCCTATAAGGATAAAGGGCTGAGATGGTCCAAATAAAAATTAAAAAAAAGTCTCGTTAGGCTAATATATTTGAACAGGTGGTGCTAAGTTGTTGGCACTGTTTGGAGAGGTTATGGAGCTTTTGGTAAGTGGAGTCTTGCTGAAGGAAGTATGACATTGTATAAGATTTGAGGGTTTATGACTGGTCTTGTTGCATGTTCTCTCTCTCTACAACCTGCTTATGAATGAAACCATGACCCTTCCTGCTCCTGACATCATTCCTTCCTTGCCTATTGCCATGTATTTCCTTCTCCTCAATTTACTTTTTCAATATATTTTGTTACAGCAACAGACAGTAACTAATTAATCTAATATATATAATTTCTCATAATTATCATCAGAATTCTGTCTCCTAGGTAATTCTAGATCCTATCAAGTTGGCAATAAGTTATCACTCAAGGCAAACAATCTAGCATTGCACTAATAGGCCTGTCAGCCTTCTGGAGAGAATCATAAAGTAAGGTTAATTAAAGCAAAAACTAATATATACAAAATAATGGACACTAAAGTTAGCTGAAAATATTTCAACAGAAAGAAGATTAATGAGATTTTTACATATTCCATATTAAATCATAGTAAAAAATTAAAAAAAAACACTTGAAATAATTAGGAGAATGTTTCTGTAAAATGAGTAGAAAAATATATGACCCACTGTAAAGAACATGTTATTGCTGTAGACATTTTTCTATTTTTCTAGTCAAAATGGGAATTGCTTATGTGTTATATAATTAATTATGCATGACAACCATTTAGCAGTATTTAAATCAGTATATACTTACTCTTTATCTTATGGCACAACCAACTGTGTTGTTAGGAGCCAGCTTTTAGCACGAATTGGGGCAGCATCCAAAGTCCGTGATTCCCAGGGCACTGCTCCTTTAAGAGAAAAGGTAACCTGTGATGTTCTGGTAGAACAAGGAAGAATATGCTAAAGCCCAATGGAATATCAATTAGCTGACAAGTGCCTGTAATCAGGGTTGCCATGGTGATGGTAGAGGCAGGACAGGAAAAGACTCCTACAGGAGTGCCACTGCCTCCTCCATCCATATCCAGGTCAGCTAAAGCCCAAGGAACACAGTTTTTAGTGTGCAATAATATAATGTTTTCCAGCAATGCACTTTTCATATAAATCTGTGTTTTCAGCCAACTTAATAAAATGTAGTGATAATTTTGTGTTTTAAAATATGTGTTGATTTCTTAAGTGCATTCAGAAATAAACTCCTATATTATCATCATTTAAATGAGATTTGAAATTATTTGTTTTAGCCTTTTTCTTCTTGTTTTATTTCTGAATAGTGTTAATCTATTAAAGACTATGGAGAAACTTTGTGTTTTTTTTTGTGTGTACACACATGTTCATGTGTACATATAAATGCATGTCTATTTGCCTGTCTGTGGAGATCAGAGTTCAATCTCAGCTATATATCCTCAAGTGTCATCTACCTTGTGTTGTTAGACTGTGAAGTTCTCACTAGACACAGGAGCTCTCTGACTGTGATAGTCTGGTTCTGCCAGTAAATTCAAGGGATCTGTCTGTCCTTACTTCCCCATTGCTGGGATTATATATGTGCAGTACCACACCACACAGTCTTGAATATACATGCTGGGGACTAAACTAAGATACTTACTGTAGTTGACAAATGCTTTTTCAACTGAACTGTTTTAGAAGTACACCTTCTGTTGGCAGCTCACCAAAAAAGACTAGGAAGCATTTCCAAAGGTGTAAACCCTGCTAGATCTCAGCAGAGGGAACCACTATCATGGCAAGTGCCTGGACAGGGGTACCCTGAGTACTTCATCTCAGGATTTTTTATTGATGCCTCAGGTATCCTATTGAAAGAACATTTAGATCATGAACAATCAAATGTTTTTTACATAAAGCCAACAATCACAGACAATACAAAACATCAAACTTTTTTGTTTATATGTAATTATATTTATATTATGATCTTATATACTACTACTCAGGTCTCAATCTTTCCTAGTTGGACATTTATTTTTGAAAAATTTTCATTTTAGTTGACTTTGTTAGCTATGTTACAGTTAAGGAGATTATCCTATTTTGTTTTCTTTTTAGTTGAAGCACACAGTGTTTAGTCATTCTACTTTGCCTATGCTTATTTGACTCTGCTTTTTATTAAATATATTGATTCCCTGATGCTCTTGCTTTTGTTTACTAATGGCAGATTTCTGCATCAGGTCTCTAAATACTATTTCTCATTAGCTATTTCACTGACATTTATCTCCTTGAAATTTCACTCATGAAATTTCAACGTTTTTTTCTTTCAGTTCCTTGAAAGATCCTAGTTTGTGCCCAGTTTCCACAGGAAAAAAATTCAGAAAAGTTCATAAAGCAATCTAACAAAGACATATGTATATATGTACATATGAAAGTATGTTGTGGGACTTTGTCAAGAAGTTGTTTGTACTGTGCAGTCTTCCTTATGGTTACATGCTGTTTGGACCGATGGAAGCAGCTTAGAAGCCCTATAAAAAGAGTCAGTGGCAGTCAGAATTGACAGTTAGTAGCAAGGGACAGTTGCTAGGAAGGAAAGCAGTCACCAGGCTGAGATAAGGAGACAGTTGATGGGAAAGCATGTCAGAAAACAGTTAATAGGATGAAAAAATGTTAGAAGTTAGGCCAGTTCTCCAGGTTTAGACAGATAATGACAGCCAGAAGCAGCTGTAAGGATTTCTTCCTTTCTTACCTTTTAGAGCTAGAGGGGTAAAAAGCTCCAAGAATCTATCTCAGTAGCAGTTGAGGACAGAGAACTAGCTTTCAGTCATAAGCAGTTACAAGCCAGGCAAGAGAACCAGGAAGCAGAGTTCATTCATGAGTGAAAAAGTAACAGTTAGATTTGGCTCCCAACAGATCATGCTTAACAGCTCAGCTACAGTGTGAGAAATCAATCACACAAGAAAGAAAGGAAGAGGAAACAAATAAGTGCATTATGATGTCAGTCATCCAGAAATCAGCTTGTTCCTCACTATCAGTGGGGAGGCTACATGGCCTATAGACACACACTTAGAACCCTTAATTAAGGATTACCCGAAATTCTCCTTGGTTGCAAGCAAAATGAATGCTGAAAAGTCTGAGCAAAGCCCATTGCAATAGCAGAGCAGATGTTGGCTTGTGAGTGTCATGAGATAGAGGCAACCTGTTAAAAACACCAACAAATGGATGCCCCCAGGACCTTGAAGGATTGCAGCCTGATCCACTCATACTTTAACTCTGCCAGGTCTCAGGAGTACTTTCAGATGTCTACACTTACCATGGATTTCCATCTTCTGGATGTGATTGTATCTGTGTCTCATCATTCCTAAGCCTAGGCTCTCTTAATCTTTACACTTTCCACAGGGTATCTATCTAACACACTTTTTATAGTGTGTGTGCATGTGCATGTGCGTGTGCTTGTGCGTGTTACTACTACCAAGAGAATAAACTTAATTCTCACATTCTGAAATCCAGGAACTTAAAGCAAGGTGCCAATGTCTCACAGGATCTTCCTACTGTGTTGACGTGCATGGAAGCCAGAGGATGACAGAGACCAAGAGAGAGGAAATAGAGTAGTGGAGGAGGAGAGTCAGAGAGAGAGAGAGAGAGAGAGAGAGAGAGAGGAGAGAGAGAGAGAGAGGGAGAGAGAGTGGGAGGAGAGAGAGGAAGGGAGAGGCAGAAAGACTAATTTGCAAGTGAGATCCCAGAGACAGTTTGTTTTTATAACTAACTTGTTGTAGCAAACACATTAATCTCTAGTAAACACTAGCTGCTTCCCAACACTGTTTCTTTGAGGAATAAACATCTAAGACATGAATTCTGGAGATCTTTGAAGTTGTAGCAACCCTTAGCTTTCCCGAGTGTTAGTGTAACTGAGTGAACTCCTGCACTAAGTCTCCTGGGCTTTGAACATTTATCCCCTCTTTACACTTTGTTTCGAGTTTACAGTATTTTATTTCCTCATTGTGCTTCTGAATCTCACTAAAATTGTTATTTGTTTAATTATTTTGTTCGGTAGGATTCTATTATATGTATAGCTGTCCTGTTTCATAAAGTTTAAGACAAATTATTAAGTTCAATTTTTTACCAGGATCCTAAGGAAAATCTGGAATCATGTTCATTACCTTTATTTATAATAATAATAACAGTAATAATAACAATATTATTAATAATAATAATGATAATAATAATGGTAATAATAATATCTTATGTATGTTTAATTCTTTGTGTAACATGCAGATATTTAAAAGTCACCATTGCCTTTAGTATCCATAAAACTGTTATTTTTATTGACCTTACTTTTTAAAAATGAATAGCAGCTATAGATAAGTCAGCTTGCATAACTTGCCTACCTTAGGAAGCATGGATTTCACTCATCAATTTAGGGTGTGTTACCAGTGGACACATGATAAGTGTTCTCATATGTCATGCATCTCGAATTTAAGAATTGTGATTATGCTTCCAGTTGAGAGGTAGATTTGGAAATATCCAGTTGGTTTGGAACATTAAAATAGTAGGTCCATTGATTGAACTTACTTGTTTTTACTAAGGATTATTTCCGTTTCTTCATTTTCTAATTTTTAATAGTCTCACATTCTTTTTTAACCTCTGGAAATTAATTGTATTTACATATTCTTTCCCATTTCCTTTCCTGTCTCCAACCCTCCCAAGTACTCTCACAGTATATAATGCTAAATAAAAAAATACAATCTGCTCAGTACTTAAAATGTTGCTTGTACGGATATGGTTTCAGAGCTAACCACTTGGGTAACCAGCCGTTAGGCAGCACTTTACTGGGAAATCCTATTTCTCAGACTCTCAGCATTCCTTAGTTGTCTGTAATTTTGTAAAACGTTGGAGCCCTGTGAGAGTTCTTCTTTCATGTTAACATAACTGCGTCATC
This sequence comes from Cricetomys ansorgei, assembly GCA_026225945.1. Lineage (NCBI taxonomy): Eukaryota > Metazoa > Chordata > Mammalia > Rodentia > Nesomyidae > Cricetomys > Cricetomys ansorgei. Next base: position 84,440 of record JAMJFZ010000625.1, read on the forward strand.
CTTGTTCAGGTCTTGTTGAAGACAAGCTGCCTGGGCAGCTATGTTGTTGAAACTTCATGGGTGTAGCCTCTCTGACATTCCTAGGAGACAAAAATCCTCACCGCAAAACTTCACCTGTTCCTCTGGCTCTTAGAACATTTCTCCCATGTCTACTCTTCTATCTGCCTTGTTCCCAAGCCTTATGTGCAGGATTGTGCTGTAGGTGTTGAATTTTATTGTAAATGTTTGTTTCCTTTAGGTTTATTTTGACATGTTAGAATTCCTGTGACACCATATCTTCATATTTCTTTTGAGTTATTGTCATGACCTTAAATACCAAAAGATCAGCTTTAATAATTTTTTGGACAAATAGCACTTACTATATTTTATTTATTTTTCTATTGGCACTTAGACTTTCTCTGTGGCATACAGTAGTTTTGAATCTCTGTGAAACAATGGAGTAGTAATTATCAATAAAATCTTTACAGTTCTCATCTTCTAAGAAAACACAAGCAAACAATAATGACTGAAAATCCTGTCTCCAAATTCAGATATCCCATTGATGAGGGTTCTAAAGGAGTAGAACATTTCTAATGGCCAGAAGATGTAAAGGAGACTTCCCCTGTGCTTTGTAATGTCAAGCATATTCGCATCTGAAGTGCAAAGGGGCAAATCCCAGTATTGCATGAGCCTAGAACTGGGAGGTTAGATGGTGGGATTAATTTATTGAATAAATGAGCTCAATAATCTAGACTGCTTCTTCAGTGAGTGAGTCCTGTCTTCTGACATTTCACCAGAAACTGATTTTCTTTTCTTTTTTAAGCAGTCTCAATCACATTAATGAGATCTGAAATCTGCCAATTTTTCATGTGAAGTTAAACATAAATTAATAATAATGAACCCATTTCCATTTTATTCATTTATTAATGATCTTTTCAATCACAGTTCTGAAAGGACTTCTTTTTTTCAGTTACACCAGATGGCTTAACATCTGTATTTAGCTCTTTTACTCAATCTAATGTGTAGGCTGAGGTGACTATACTCTTTAGATATTTTAAATTTTAAAATAGTTACCTTCTAAATGATACATAAAAATGCAAAAACTTACTTACTTAGTAAGTAATATGTTGATGCATGTGTGCATTGTGTGTTGTTAAAATCAGGTTAAAGGTATAAGCATGTTCCAGCTCTTGTGTGTGATGACAAGCTCTTCCCTCTTCACTTTTGTAATCATACCATACATTACTGCTGTCTGCAATAACGCTGTGTCTAGAGCTTGCTGCTCTCACATGATCAGCTTGTTGTTCATTGGTCAACATATACCCATCCTTAAACATCACTTTTCCTCCCAGGTCCCGAATGCCATGAGTCTCCTTTGAACTTCTGTGAGGTCAGCTCTTCTATTGCACAGATGAGTAAAATCATGTGGCTCTTGCCTTTTTTTTTTATCTTTATCTTACTTTGCTTAACATGATTTCCAGTTCAATCTATGTTGTCAGAAATGACATTTTTTTTTGTAACTGAATGCATTGGTGTTGTGCTGTGTGCATGCAAAAATAATGTATAGACTTTCTGATGTGAAAAACTTAAAAAAACCAACATAGGAGAATAATGTCTCTTAGAATGAGACCTTTCTAATTACATGTCCTATTTCACCTTGGTTCACAGTAGTTTTAGAAACTATTGTTATTAGAGCCTTAATCTCCATCTACACAGATGGCATCCTGTCTTTCTAATTTTTCCACTTGTTATTAGATGCTCTTGAGTAACTGTTTAATTCTGTGTTCATGATTTAGTTTACAACTTTTCTTCAATGAAATGCTTTCTACCATCCACTCCACACTTTCTATTCCTGACCCAGCTCTCCATTGATTGACAAATTTGAACTCTAATGGGTAAGTGCGTAACTTAGCATAACGTAGCTATTGTGGGACGCTCGAAAAAATTCTTATGTTTATATGTAGTTAGGATTTTATCTTTACAAAATTTTGCTGAAATTGAAGATTCTAGGTCAAGAGAAGGCTTTGACATCTCCACAGCAAGATAACCCTCACAAAGATTTACATTATTCTACAATTCAGAAAGAATTGCTGGCAGCCATCAGGAACACCTGTGATTGGAGACACAAGACTTGTATGGCCACAGGATGGGCTGGGTTATATGTTAGAGCATTGGAACACAATACAAGACCCTTCTGTATTTCTAAAGAGAGAAAATAATGATTTTTTTCCATTCAAAGGGAGAGAGCAAACATTTTTCTCCTCTTCCTCTATATCTTTACAAATAACACCAAATTTTGATGGTTCAGGACATTTAGCCTAATTTTCATTGTGGTGACTTGGAATAAGAATCAGCCTTGACCCATCACATTGTCGCTTCTTGAAACAGACAGTTGTCTATTCCTGAGCCAGAATCTTATGTACACAGAGGACAAGACTGAGTATGATGGATACTAAAAACGCAGTGATAATATGACTAATTCTCTAATATATCAAACTCCTGAGTGTGCACATGGAATAAACAGGAGTTCTCAGGTGCTATGGATCATAAGCCTTGGATTTTTGTGTTTTATTTTTAATATGTTTATTTATTTTTGAGATGACTTGTCTCCCTGTGTAGCCAGGCTTACCTTGCATGTTTCAGGTATATATATAGACAAGTTTCCATGAGAGTTTTCATGCTCAGGTATTTGTTCTGCTCTAGTTAGTCAACCAGTTTTATACCATTTTGATCGATGACTTATTGTCAAGCTGTAATGTCTAAATGTCTATGGATTTCTCATTCATTCTCAGATGCCTATCATACCTGTCAATTTCTCATTTGAAGGGAATTTGAAGACTTTGTATGTTCATACACAATTTGACCATTTATGGTACTAAACATTCTAATGCTATATTTGATAATAAATACAGACTCTAATTTGTAAAATACTAAAAGAACAAAGGCAATGGGATATTGTGCCTTTTAAAAAGTATTTGCTGCTACATACTCCTACATGTATCCTTTAGAAAATTGAAGTGTTTCATCATGTTTCTAATATTGAAAGATAATCACAAAATTTCAAATGTAGGACCATGTTTGTTGTTTTGGGCTATTAAATTAATATGTGTAGTTAATACTAATTTCAGACAGTAGCCACTGTGGAAAGGAGAAAGTATTTTGACTCTATGTGAGATTTTCAATATTCTTATTATTAGTAGACTACGTAAGTTAAGTTGGTTAACATTCTCAGTGTGTGCATGTTTGTGTGTGTGTGTGTGTCTGGCGAAATTTTTTGCCTTACCTGAGACTGATTGCATAGATTTTTATGACTATATCAATATTTGTTCATTTTCATAGCTCTGTTCTTACAAAGAATATATAATTATCTTACTACATTTTCAGTTAATGAGCAATAGAGTCCTTTCTATAATGATACATACGTTGCACAAAGAGCTATTTGGTTTGTGTTCCATTTCTCATATATTTCATTTGTAAACACTTTAAAATAGTTTCATCAAATATAAATTCTGATGATTAATTTAATGCAGCATGCAGAGTGAAATAGGAATAAGAATTTAAATTAAAAGCCATTTTAGTAATTCAACAAAGGACATGGAATGTGGCTTCCCTGACACAGAGAGTAAAACTTTATTTGTGAGTTTAAAATTTTATTACCTCATAATTTGATACACTTTCATTGCTGTAATGTATCTATGAGAACATGCTCTTGCCTACAGGAAAGTAGGTAGAAGAGCCTTAGCATCAAATTAGTGCTAAACTAACACAGAACCTAGGGACACAAAAGAAACAAAGTTACACAAAACAGTTCTGGATCACTTTAAGCTAAAATATCTATAAAGAAGCCATTTTGGGAGCACTTAATTGATTTAAATGAATGAGTAATCAAGTAAACTTGAATAATGATTATTAGGGCAGTCAGATATTTAGATGCACACCAAATACAAAAGAGTCAGTGTTTTTGCAATTATTTCAGTTATTATTGTCATTGTCAAACATCTCACCAGGTTTCTCCAGGAAGCAAAGCCAATAGTACACATAGGTCTACTTATAGATTCATTGTAATTACATGTAATTGTGTAATCTGACAGGTTCTAGACCAGTTGCTGGATGTAATCTGACAGGTTCTAGATCAGTTGCTGGATCCAAATGCTGGAAACGCAATCTGTATTTCAGAGTTTAATCTTCAGGAAGAATTTTAGTTATGCTTATTAATGCTTATCATGCTTATCATCTGAGTGCATGAAAGGCATCTACACAAAAAGATACAATAGATAAAGAGCTTTTAAAGGACTACACGACATATTACACAATATTATACTCAACCATACATGTATATTCTTTATAGTGCCTTGTCTTATCAGCATTCATTTTTCATATAAAACATGCTTGAAATGCATAAACTAGTACTTACTGTTTCTTCCTAAGCCGATTTGTCCCAGCTGTAGTTTATTTTCCTACTATAATTTTCAGCTCAAATGAACATTTTCTGCCCTGGGATTTTCAAAGCTCTTATCCATCAAAACTAGCTACTCAATACAATGGTATAACCCCATTTTTTTACACTCTAGTATTCCCAGGGCTCCTCTATCTTGTTCTACAGAAGAATAAAGAGCCTCTTCCTTTAATGATAGCTCTGCATGTCCCTGCCCATATGTCAATTTGACTATGACCAACTTGAAGTCAGCAACTAATGTTTAACTTTCAATTTTAGTTATAGCACAATGGCTATCACAGAAATGATACACGGTTATGACCAGTGAATAGCTGTGATATTTGGGAAAAATCATATGTGTGATTTTAGGGACTGTTTAATGATTTATAAATTTCCAGATAAAAGAAGTATTTTTTATTTTCTAATGATCATAATGTCCTTTATTGTCATACAGTATATTTTTCTCATAATATTCCAAAAGTTAAAGTCAATTGTAGTAAAGATAGAGCTCAAATTAAATTCAGTGTCTCTTATAATTATCCTGACACTCTTTGTCTCCATGAATACATAAACTGATGGTGAGCAACACTTCCATATTTCTCAGTCTACTGAAAGTTCCTGTGAAATACTAGATGTCTCAGTGTGTAACATGGAATGGATTAGTATGCTATCCTGATTGCATAGCATTGTAAATAATTACAAACCTCAAGCAATTATATTTGAAGTTTTTGCAGCATTTGTCTATTTGCACACACGCGTGCATTCATAAGATATCCATGTCTGTAGTTTGTGCTGAGTACTGTACGTTGTGATTATCCTGCTTTCCTTAAGCGACCTCAAAATTGTGATTACTTCTTAATTCAAACTAGACAATATTTACCAAGTTATTACTTCAATTATTGGAAATTTGAGGATTTCTGTATGGATATGTATGTGTGGCTGAATATATACATATTATGTATATTTTTGTCCACATTTGGAACTATGTCTATCATACTAGATAAAACAGGAAGGGCTTTAACTGTTTTAAAATAAGAGTTGTACAAGTGATGAAAATTACCATAAGAATAGCTGATTAAATGTTATTTAAAAAATTATCTCTATGAATATATATTGTGGCAGCTATAATTTCTCCATTCTGGAAAATAATGACACTGTCATCACTCAGAATCAATATTATCATGAAAAATGCTTTATAATTTCTTTTCTCAAAGATTAATTAGAGGTTTTAGTAAATTGGAAAAAAATAAATTTTGATCAAAACTCTAGGGATCTTCATACTTTTGAAAATTCTTATAACGTAGTGCTGAGGTGGATCAATATGATAGGCCTACTTAGGAAACAAAAGAAATACTTTATTGCACCACTCTGTCGTAAGAGAAATAATTAGATGTTTTTAGCATGATTATTGTCTGAGCAATGAAACATGCTTTGCTAGGTAATGAACTCAACAAGTGTTATATATATATATATGTGTGTGTGTGTGTGTTGCAAGGTGTTTGTTTTCTGACATGTATGATCAAGGATAAAGTTACTACCATAAAAATTATAAAGAAAATAAAATAATTAAAAAACACATTTAAAAAAGCCATTGTAGATCATGGGTTTCAAAAAATGAAAAAAAAATTTTATTGTTTCTGCCACATTTTAATCACTCAATTAAAAATTAAGTGATTTTCAAAGTGTCTGTCTTCCAAGGATGACAGCTAGTAAAAAAATGAGACGGTTCCCCTTTGAAGTCAGTGATGCTGTTGTTGTCCTTTCTAGGGTCTCAAATGGGTGACATGCCTGTTAACCCTCCTCCTCCTGTGTATTTGTGTGTGTGGGTGGATGGGTGTGCGTATATGTGTATGTGTGTAAAACGGTGAGTACAGGTCAGAAGTAAACATGTGTCTTCTTCAATCATTCTCCACCATATACCATGAGACAGGTTCGTTCACTGAACCTGGATCTTAAAAGTTTGGCTACTACACTGGTTAACAAGTAAGCTCCAGGGGTACACGTTCCTCTAGACTGGAGTTATGGTATGGTATTGGTATGTTCCACTGCATACAGCGTTTGTGGAGTATTGAACTCAGTTTCTCACATTTCTGTGTCAAGTATATTCCCTCATGAGATGTTTACCTAACTCTGATGCTGTGTTTGTTGCCTGTGCTGCCGTGGCACTGCTTTAACAGAAAAAGAATCCAATGTCACAGAGAAGTGCTCAGTTTTCACATTCTGTCAGCATGGAAGGGGATGCCAGAATGCTTCAAAAGCCATGCTAGTCATGCACTTCAGTCTCCACATGGTGAAATTTCTGAGAGCAACTGAAGATTCAGAAGTGCCCTTTGTGTTTGAGGAAGAAGTCCTGCCTGTTGATGGCTTAGGCAAATTTTTAGGAGTTTTCTCTTAATACTCCATGGAGTCTACTCTTCATGTATTTTCTTCTGCAGAAAAGGGAACCTGTTTGGTGAGTTTCAGGTCAGGAACTGGGCCTCAACTTCTGTTCTCTGCTCTTCTCTCACTCCTTTGACACTGGAATATCTTATACATTTGGCAAACAAATGTGTTCCAGGAGTTGGGACAATAAGTTCAGCTCAGGAGGTCTTAAGAATGGTTATGTTAACCAATAATATGAAATACAGTCAGCAAATTGGTGTTGTTTTTAGGCCAAGATATACTTAGAAAGGATGACTCTGCGATAGGCAGAGCAGGCAGAGTTCAATATGTGGACATGTAAAGTGAGATCTTGATTTTGGCTTCAGGTAATTTCTCACATTGTGCCAAGATACTGTTTCTTTCATTTACATATTTTGATTTTACACAGAATACTTAAGCCAGTGATCTGTAGTTTTATGGATGCTTTGGATACTATGATGTCAGACAGTAAGTTGTTTGTAAACAGACAAGAGATAGCTTGCATGGTCTCTCCATTATTTATACAGGCTCTTAGAAAAAGGGCATGGGGAGGGGCTTCATACTAAAATAACAAGCCTATTTGTGTATCAGTAAAATAATATATTCAAGATGTTTAGAGGACACAAAATTTGTTTGTAGACTGCTGTATTAGGCCACACGTGCTCCATTATCCCTTTTTATTCCAGTGCTGAGTAGGAGGCCTCTCCTCAATGGAGCTAATATCTGTGTTTTAAGCATGAGTCTTGGCTGCAACATTAATTTACTAATGTTTCTTTCCTCTCTAAACTGACTGTTTTATATTCCTTTATGCCTCATTTGCCCTTTTGCATTGTAGACCTGTTGTCTACAATGTACAGTGACTATTAATAAACTGTGATGAATCTTTATCAACACAATTAGTCCATTACTTCTGTATTTCCCTTCAGGTCAGTTATTAGGATAATGGCAGAAAGCAACCACAAAGTTTGTCAAACTGTCACAGGAATGATATCTAGCCCAACTGCTAACATGTTCTCCCTGGGAGACTTCTTAAGCTGGGTCTCCGCAGTCTGTTATGTTGTCAGGACTGTCTTCAAGTCTCCTACCAGGAAGGTCTATAAAGCCCTGATTACAGCATTCAATGGATTTTCTAGTTCAAACTTCCAAAATTCTCCAGCTTCTCAAAGAACAACATGATCTGGCCTTTCACAGAATATCCTATTCTCTGGAACCAACTTCTGTATTAGTAACTTTACTATCACTGTGAAAAAACCATGGCCAAGGCAACTGGTTTGATTAATAATGATTCTCATAGGCGCCTATATTTATTTGATTGTCTGGTCACTAATTGGTAGAGGAACTTCTAGAGGAAGTATGTTACTGGAGTAGGCTTTGAGGTTTCAAAAACCCAATGTAAGAATCTACCCCCCTCTTTCCCCTTCCAACTTGTGGACTGGATACTAGATGTAGGTCCTCATTGACTGCTCCTGTGTCATGACTGCCTACCTGCTCCCTTGCTTCCACAGTTATAATCGTGGACACACCTTCTGAAACTGTAGGCAAACCCCCAATTAGCATGTGGGAAAAAGAGCCACTTATCAATTTCAATTATGCTTTTGATTCTATTACTGTTTGTTACTGAGAAATTTCATTGAGATGGCAAAACTTATTTAGGTCTCCATAAGACATAGTGATTTGTTTCAAGAATTAGAAGGTTGTTGAGCTTAGCCATTCTGACTGGGGTGAGATGAAATCTCAGTGTTGCTTCTTCCTAATTGCTCAGTATGATGAATAATTTTAGACGTGTTTCTTATGTAAATCCTTTGTCAGATGTAAGGGTGGCAATGATTCTTTCCCATTCTGTGTGGTCTTTCTTCACTCATTGTTTCTTTAGCTGCACAGAAGTCTTCTAGCTTTATGATACTCTATTTGTCAATTGTTACCATCAATTCCTGGGTAAGTCCTATTCACAAAGTCTTCCTCTAGAACTAGATTTTGTCATCTACTACCTATATTTTTCTAGCAGTTTTAGTATCTCAGGTTTTAAAATGAGATCTTTGACCTACTTTGAGCTAGTTGAGTGATGAATATTGATATGGGTCTAATTTTACTCTTCTGCATGTGATCATGAAGCTTTCACAGAACTATTTGTTGAAGATGCTCTCCTTTATCCAATGTATGATTTTTGCCTCTTTGTGCAGCATTGGATGGGTCTTCAACTTTATTTCATCTGTCTACATGTCTGCTTTTATGCCAGTACCATACTGGTTTTTTCTTACCGTAGTTCTATAATATATCCTAAGGTCTGGGATGGTAATCTGTCCATCATTATTCTTTTTGCTAAGGATCACCTTGGGTATTTGAAACTTTTTTGGATCCACATGAATTTTAAGATTTATTTCCTATTTCTGTGAAGAATGTTGTGAATATTTTGATCAGTATTGTATTGAATCTGTAAATTGCGTTTGGAAGGATGGTCGTTTTCACAATATTAATTGTGAATCATAAACATAATAATCATAAACACAGTGTATCTTTCCATTTTTCTAATGTCTTTCTCAATATATTTCTCCAGAGTCTTGAGATTTTCATTGTAGAGATCTTTCCCTTTCTTCATTAGGTTTACTCCAAGATATTTTATTGCCTTGAACACTATTTGGATGGAGTGTAAATGGGATCCCTTTTTTCAGTGTATTTTTTGTTGATGTATACAAAACTGATTTGTCTAATTGATTTTGTGCCCTATCACATTACTGATATTTTAAAAATTGTTTTTAGTAAATGTTTGCATCTCTTTGTATACTTTGATATTCTCTGAAGATAGATTTTTTCCTATTTGTATCTTTACTATATTTCCTATTTGTACTTTAACTTCCTTCTCTTTCTTTACTGCTCCAGGTAGCTTTTCCAGTACTATATTGAAAGGGATTAGGATAAAGGCAGGCCTTCTCATTCTTAATTTTAATGAGACTGATTCAAATTTTTTCTTCATTTAGGATAATGTTGGTTGTGGGTATGTCATATATATCCTTTATTATGTTGAGGTATGTTTACTCTAGTCCTACTTTCTCTAGGACTCATCATAAAAGCATGTTGAATTTTGCCAAAAGCTCGTATTATCACATGAGAGAATCATGAAGAGCCACCCCATTCACGGTTGGTAGAAATTCAAGTTGTAGCATCTACTCTGGAAATCAGCATAGAAACCCCTCACAAAGCTAAAAATAAATCTACTGTATGTCCCAGATGTACAACTCCTTGGCATATAACCAGAAGACTCAACATCCTCTTCCATAGATACTTGCTCAGCAATGTTCATAGCTGCCCTATTCAGTGTAGCCAAGAAATGGAAACAACCTATATTTGTCAACTGACAAATGGATAATGAAAATATGTTATGAATACACAATTGAATATTATTCAGCTGTTAAGAAAAGTGAAATCAGGAACTTTTCTGGTAAATTGGTGGACTTAGAAAAGATTATGTTGAATGAGGTAATGCAGATCCAGAAGGACAAATGCCTCATGATGTTCTCTCTTATCTTTGATTCTGAGCTCCAAATGCTCAGATGTTGGTATACAATAGAGATTAACAACAGAAACCAGCAAAATGTAAAAAGACCAAAGGTGTGGAATAGGTGGGAATGGAAAGGAAGAATATGAAGTTGAAAATGGGATGATGTACATGGGCCTCCAAATGAGTAGAGAGAGGATGGTCAATACTGAAGGAGGATGACTGAGGGACAAATAATATCAAGGTTGTTTGATAAAGCCTCAAGGAATCATACTAGTTTACATTTACCTAAAATAATATACAATACATATAAGTGTATGTGTATATACACATACATTTATACATATATATGCACACATAGAATGCATCCTATAAATACACATACACATTTTTATCTTAAAGAAAATTAAGCCACTTGGGCTGACAATGCTTCCCATAAGAACTGTAGACAAACAAAACCTTCAGTATTAGGCAGAAGAAACCTTTTAAATGATTCTCTAGGGTATTCCAAGTGACTCTCCAGCAGAGATTATTTATGCTGTCTTTGGTTGCTTCTCAGGACTTGAAGGTGTACCTCCATTGCTGATGCCACCACACACTTAGGACACATGACTCAAGCTGGATCTGGTTTGAAAACCTGTTCTCTGTTATCTGGCTTCTATGGTTCCAGAAAATACTATGCAGACTGCCAAGAGAGAGAAGAAATTAAATAGTCTTACCCAGCTGCATTACCAATGAATCAAAAAATTACCAACTTGGCAAGATGTACATAAAGGTTCAAGAAGTTGCACTCACATGTCAGTGGCAACCAACAGCTGTCTAATCAGACTTAAGGTCCACTTACAGTGATGGAATATCATTCCCAGAATTGGGAACTTACGCAGATTCCTGGGGCTAGTAAGGTCATAGACCTTAGAAAAGAATTAGCTATGACTACTTTGCTAGATTAATATAATTCTTTACTGCATTTTAAACCTTATATGTATAGCAGAGATAAATGTAGCCCCCACCCTTCTTCAATGAAACCTTTCTTTACAGTTAATGGAAAACATCACAGAAAAACACAACTGGATACAACATGGATCAACAGATCATGGGGAGTTCAGCTGGAATAGATACATCTACACCACAGATGCTGTATCTATGGTTCAGCGAACAAAGAAGAAGAGTTTAGGGACTGTAAAATATAGAATACCAGAAAGTCTACTGTGAAACAGTGACTTTATAAATAAGACTAGGATCATTGCAATATCAATGGACATGTTAACATTAAAAGGGAAAAAATTTGGTGGGATCCTAGCTCTAGACAAAGAACTATAGGCAACTAATGAGAGCTGGGAACCCCTTGACTTGTTATCCAGTGTAAAATGGTCTTCCTTGAAACCATATATGCACAAAAACAAGAATCAGACTTAGCAGGTTGAATTTGTATTTTATATTATATTTTTGTTCATATGTAATAATAATAATCAAAAGATAAGATGCTATTAATTTAAGAATGGGGGACATAGTAGGGGTTGGAGAAAGGGGACCTGGGAGGGACTGCAGTGTGGAAAGGGAAGGGGAAAATGACATAATGATACTTTAATTAAAATGATTATTAATTTACATTTACAGTCTTCTAAGAAATAAAATTTCAAAAATGAAAAGAATAATGTTCAATATTAAGTTGCAATTATATGATTAAAAATCCAGCATTTATCCACTTCCTGCTTGCTTGCTTTCTTTTCTTCCTTCATTCCTTCATTTTTTCTCCCTCTTTCTTCCTTCCTTTCTTTTTTCTTTCTTTCTTTCTTTCTTTCTTTCTTTCTTTCTTTCTTTCTTTCTTTCTTTCTTTCTCTCTCTCTCTCTTTTCTTTTTTCTTTCTTTCTTCCTTCCTTTCTTTCTTTCTTTCTTTTTTTTTTCTCTCTCTCTTTTTCTTTTTTGCTTTCTTCCTTTTTTCTTTGAATAAAGTAAACTCTGTAGGAAAGCTAACCTTGAACTCATGGGTGATCCTCCTACCTCAGCTTTTGGAGTTCTGAAAATACAAGCATGCATACTTTGCCTAGCCTTTTCTACATACTTTAGAGCCAGCACTTCTTGTGATGATTAGAACAATTAGTGTTAATTAACATTTTATTTTGTTATTTTTTTGGCATCAGGGAAAATTTTAATTCAATACTTAATTACTGAGAAGTGGTCAAAATATAATTTCTTAGTCTCATTTCAATAATAGGACTTGTAATATGCATCATTCTTTCAAAAGAATCTTTGCTTTGCATTCTGTTTTAATTATATTACAAAGCTTTGAAAAGATTTAAGATGCTAGTGATGTTTCGGTAATATAGAGTAATTAACTTAATTCCAAGGCTATATAAAAACTAGAGTACCAGAACCTTGATTCTTTTTAAAAATACTGTTAGTTTAGTATGCTTTGTGGCTTTAACAGACGTATTCTTAAATACTCTAAAATCCTGTAGCTCTGTACATATAAAATAAATATCATGTTATGTTGATATGTCTGAAATTCTTTGAAATGTCTAAAGCATTTTTGTTTTATCTTTCTATTCTTCCAGGTTTAAGGCCATTATTTTGCATGTGCTATTTATTAGATAATTAACAGATTTGATTTGCTAATGAATACACTTATGTGTGAATGAATTCTACAAATACTTTTAAATTCTCTTGGTGCTTGTAGTGAGCTAAAGCTATGAGCAGTATAAATATTTGTTCTGTTATTGTGGAGCTTAGAGCTTTTTCTTCAATCATTTCTGTATAAAAGTCTAGCATGAGAGAGAAAGGAAAAGCAGTCTTAGAATTATAAAAGATCTGTGTTCAACATTCATTTACTAATTTTAATTTCTTTCATATATTTAGCAGATATCATTTTTTTAAACCATAAAAAGGAGAAAGGTATCTACATAATTTTAAAATCTTTATTCACTCTAATTTCTGGAGTTTTGGTTTGTTTTTTGTTTTTTGTTTTTTCAAGACAGGGTTTCTCTATTGTAACTCTGGCTGTCCTGGAACTAACTCTGTAGACCAGGCTGGCCTCAAATTCATATAGACCCACCTGCCTCTGCCTCCTCCGGAGTGCTGGGATTAAAGGCATGAGCCCCTACTGCCCAGCTAATTACTGGTTTTAACTTTAAAGGTCGATAACTATGTTTTATACACACACACACACACACACACACACACACACACACATTTAAATTTTTAGAATGTTTGCATATACATATATGCAATACATATTATATATTATTTTGTATCATGGTAGTATTGTAGTGATTATTATGCATGATTATATATTTAATATGCATGTTCACAATACACAAAAAACTTGTACATTGTCCTCTTAGAATATGTTCATTGCCATGAAAAAGCTGAGACAAATTTACTCATATTTAAGCATTACTACATATTGTAAAGTTGACTTTTACCATGTTATATGAAATTACAGGTTGAAACCTGGTTTTCTATTACAATTATTGTAAACATATAGCCTGCTTTTTATTTTTTGATGATCAGATAGAAGGTAAGAAAAAGTTTGTTATTACTTTTATTTGAATTGATCTGTTAATATGTATAACTTATATTGAATGCTTACTGGCCTATTTTTTTCTTTTGTTAGCTTGTTCGTATTCGGTCTATGTTTTTATTTGTAATTTTTTGTTTCTAATACATATTTGGTAGGACTGTTTTTAAAATTGCCTACATGGGGTAAGTCCACTTGATGCTGGTGTTCCTCCGCCAAGAGTGGCTCGAGAAGAAGCAGTGATCCCAGGGTAGAGATCAGGGTAGATCCTGGTTTAGGCCAACACATGTATAAGAACTTCTGCATCTCTCAGTGGGTTGAGTGGGGTCTGCAGATCCATGACATAAACTGGTTTTGATAGCTGATTAAGTTCAAAGGTTTGCAGAAATTTTCCCTTTTCTCAACGGCTCAGCTAAGGGTGACAACACAATCTAATTCCAGTTTTGGTTAAAAACTACACAGGAAATTTCACATCTCTTTGGGCTTTAACAGAAGCTGAAGACCCAGGTGTGGGACCAGAGTTGAATCTGAATTAGATACACAAGCACAGAGGAGGTTCTGCATCTTGTTGCTTCTTAAGCCAAAGCTGTGGACCAGGATATCTGACTCTGCATGGGACAACAGACATGTGGAGAGTAGCGCAACTCACAGCAAAAGCTACAGACAAAGGAAGGAAGTCCAAGCTTACAAGGGAAAATTCGTGGCCCACAAAAGAAGACTTGAGACTGAGCCAGAGGGAAATAACTCCTTAACCACACTATGACTCGGAGGAAGACTTGAGTTAGAAGCTCAGGCCCTAAGCATCAGTTTCAAAGAGAGAAATGATACTTTAGCCCTACTATGAATGAGTCATTTTCCAAACATTTCAAATGCAACTACCCAACGAATAAAGGGACTCAAATTTTTGAAATAAATCTTAAAAAGGAAAGAAAGAACGATGTTAACAACACAATATGTCCAGGAACCAGCAGAGAAACATGAAGAATATGACTCTTCCACAAGTCAATAATAATGGCACCAAATAAAAATGACCTGGAAGAATTACCAGACAAAGGATTCAAAAGAATGTTCATGAATATGTTCAAAAAATACAAAGAAGACAGGAGTATACTCAAAGAGAGCAAAACAAAGATGTAAGTAAAGCAAGTAAGCCAACCTAAGATCTAAAAATTGGAAAATACAAATGGAAATGAATCTGGCAATGAAAATGAAATGAAAAATTGAAAAACTGATTAAGCCAAATAAAAATATCAGTGGAAAGCCTGACATTGGACATTTGGGCAACAGAAGTTAGAATTTTATTCAATAAAATTCAGAAAAAAAATACAAAAATCCATGAACAGAACATGCAAGAGCTGTGCAACTCCAGGAAAATACATAATCTTGGATAATGTGGCATAAAAGCAAAATAACATAACAAAGGCACAGAGAACATTTTCAATAAAAGTAAACAAGAAAATTTCTCAAACATATAGTAAGAGATGTTCATCCAAGCACAAGAGGCTTATGGAACTCCAAATATATGCTATCAGTAGAAAAGCAAACTCCTTTATGTCAATTTACAGTTAAAACACTGACAACTCTGAATAAGGCAATAAAGTTCAAAGCTGCAAGAGTTGAAGGTCAGGTTACTTACAAAAGCAAGCACAACAGTATAATACCTGATAGTCAACAAAAAATTTTAAAAACCAGGAGTCCTCGAAATATCTATTTCAAGTTCTGAAAGACCACAATTATCAAGTCCGACTATTATACCCAACAAAGCTATCTAGTAAAATTGGAAGAGAAATTAATGCGTTCCATGATAAATAAAAACTAAAGGAATTTATGAACCCAATGCCAACTCTTCCAAGCTACCGGGAGGAATATGCCAATCTTAAAATAAGGATAAAACATCCAAGAGTTCCTTAGGAATGAATAAAATAATTTCAGAACAATATTCAAAATGAGTCTAAGAAAACAGTATGAAACCACAAAATCACAGAAAATAATACACGTCATTTACAGTAACTCAATTTTCGTGATCTCAATTCCCTAACAAAATACACAGGGACTAACGGTTTTGGATTTGGAACCACGTTCCATCTTTACACTTCTTGAAAGCCATACCTAATACCTTAGAGAAATAAGGTGGGAATAAGCAAATGGTCCATAAGCAAATGGTACTAAAAACAAACAGTCATATCTAATATCTGACAAGGTAAACTTCAAACATAAACAAGCCAGAAAGAGATACAGAGGGCTTCTTCATACTAATTCAGAGAACAGTCTATCAAGAGGAAATGAAAAATCCCAAAACATATATTTACCAAGCAGATGCACAAAATTTTACAAAGAAAACACAATTTCATCTAAAATTACAAATTAATATGTGAGTCCAATAATCTACTCTTCTCAATGAACAGGTCATCTGTACAAAAATTAGATAAATGTTGGCGGTAGATGTTGCCATGAATTAAATGAAACTAATGGACAGCTGCAGAGCATTCCACCAAAACACTAAAGAATAAAAAGAATAAACATTTTTCTCCACAGTCTATAGAACTTTCTTGTCAATAAGCCACATATTAGTATTCAAAGCAGGTGAAGCAAATGTAGAAAAATTGAAATAATATCCTTCATTCTATTTGACAATAATGGAATATAATTAGATATCAACAGCACTAGAGACAATAAAGAGTACATAAAATTATGGAGACTGTTGACCAAAGTAAAAAATCAAGAAGAAAATTTAAAAATGTCTAGATGTGAATAAAATGAAAACACAACATAACAAATTCTATGAGACACAATGAAGATAGTTCTACGAAAAAATTATGTTCAGAAAACACACACACACACACACACACACACACACACACACACACATGCACACTGTACAAAATCCTACAGTAGATAATGAAGAAAATTCTAAGAATATAGTGTGTATATATACAAAGAAAAACATACAAAAACCTATGAGGCATATGAAGGCAGTTCTAAGAATAAAGTACCTACATAAAATATCATTGGAGAGATCTCCAATTAATAACTGAATAATATATTTAAAGGCCTTGGAAAAAACAATAATGACCAAAACTTCCAAAACAGATTATAAAATTCAGTGTTGAAATCAATTTAAAAGAAAAAAAGACAAATATTAGGAAGAATTATGAATATTACAATGAAATAAAAATTTGGTTCATTGAAAACATTAACATTGTTGACACAAAACTTTAGTCAAATTAACAGAATGAGAGAGATGACCAAAATTGAAAACACAGATTAAAGAAAGTTTATTAAAACCTACAGGAGAGAAAGGTCAAGTTACTTGTAAAAGCACGCACATCAATGTAACACATGAAAAGTAACAAGATTTTTAGAGGCATCACCACCCCGTATTTCAATTATACTATAGTAACTAAAACAACATAGTACTAGGGTGGAAAGAAAGACACTATGCAGTAGAATAGAACTGAGGATACATATACATACAGAAGACTATGTGCCTATAGCACGTGATTGTGACAAAATGACCAAAGCCATACATTGAGAAAAAACATTATCTTCAACAAATAGTACTGGGCAAACTAAAGAGCTATCTATACCTGGAAGAATAAAACCTGTTCCTTATTTCTCATTCTATATATAACCCAATTCTAAACGATTCAAGGACCTCAAAATAAGACAGGTTATCCTGAATCTGTCAAGGCAGAAATTAGGGGATACATTTGAACTCACAGACACAGGATTACACTTTCTGAACTGGATCCAGTAACACAGTCACTAAGACTAACAGTTGACAAATGGGACCTCATGAAACTAAAAATATTATGTACAACAAATGCACCATCATTCAAGTGAAGAGGAAGCCTACAAAATAGTAAGTTTTCCTAATTATGCATTTGACAGAGGGTTACTATCTAGAATATGCAAAAAAGACCCTCAAAAGCTAAACATCAAGAAATCAAATAACTAAATTAAAATTTGGGTCATGGAGCTAAATAGAAAATTATCAAAAAAGAAATATAAAAGACTAAAGTGTGTTTTCAATATTTAGAATTCCTATCATGGAAATTCAAGTTAAACTACTCATAAATATTTTCTGATTGTAGTCAGGATGACTAATGTTAAAGAAATAAATAACCAATACCAGTGTAGATGAATGTAAAAAGAGGCACACTTATTAACTGTTCCTATGAGCAAACACACGCAGAGCAATTGTGGATATCAATGAGGAGGTTCTTCACAGAAAAAAAAATTAAAAATGGATCTACTGTATGAGCAGTTTACAACTCCTTGGTATAGTTCCAAAGGACTTGATATTCTACTATAGAAATACTTACTCATCCTTGTTCATGGATGCTTTATTCACAATAGTCAGAAAATGGGTGCAGTATGCAGGTACATAAGTGCTGAATGGATTTTGAAAATGTGGTACATCATTAAGTCATATATCAGTTGTAAAGAATAGTAAAGTTATAACATCATTAGCTAAAACTGTATGAGATAACATAGATAATAAACTACAAATGTCATGTATTTCCATTCATTTGAGGATGCTAGATTTGAAACTTTAGATAAATATGCTTATGTTGGAATACCTATAGTAGTCAGTAAACTAGTAAGGGACCATGGTGGTTGAGGGAGAGGACTTTAACGGAAGAGGGTAGAGGGCAGGAGGCATGAAAAAGGTAAGGGAATAAGTTAAGTAGGTCTAAAGTCTCCATCCAATGATATCAAGCTCCAAACACAGTGGAATCTGTCATAAAAGTTTATTCATAGTTGAGTATAAAATTGTTTTATGCACTGTTGGATGAAGGGCTCCATAGGCCTTGGTGTTTTGTATTGTTTACAGCTGTTGGATTTCTGTGGTGTATGTTTGATTGCAGATGATCAATACATGCAATCAGTAGAACACCTAAGGAGTTCTGGATCAATTAAAACACCTGAGCTCAGATGCTCGGGGGTTCTACTGTCCAGTATGGCATTAGCCATGATGGTGGCTTCCTCTGCTGTGGTCTAGTAGGGTTTGCACCTATGAAAATGCCTCCATCTCTTCCTTGCTGACCACCACAGTATGTTTACTATTACAAGTTCACATGTATCTATTTGAAACTGATAGGTCCAGATAGAGGAGAGTATAAACTACAGGATGAATGATTCTGAAGGCAGGATGCATGAGTAACCTTGTCCAACATGAGGAAAGGATATCATGGGTGAATACTCCCCATACCTCCCACCTCTGCCATTTGCTTTATTCCTTCCTTCCAAGATTAGATGGTGTTTAGTTACAGTAAGGAAAGTACCTTCTTTCTTCAGTTGAGCAAGTCAAATGGGAAACACTGGTAAATATACTACATGACTTCCATTGATTGGCACGTGAGATTCACTATCACATGTTCTGAGGAGTTTAATCAGGTCCTTTCTCTATGTAAACATGAAAACTTCACTCCTCACTGATACTTTGTGAAAGGTGCAGATGACATAGATAACAGTTACAATTTTTCCATTAGCCTTCATCTTAACCTATTTTATCCCAATGAGAGAAGTTAGAGCATAGTGGACCACTTGTCTCTGTTTCCTCTTTTTTACCCATGTTTCAGAAATCTGGGGAAGTTAACTATTATTTTTTTATGCTTAGGAGTTTTCTATATTCTATGTTCATGTTTTGCACTCTGATAACCCTTATTACATCTGTCTGTTTCATGAGGCTAGAATGTATTCAGCAGAACACAGATAGCTAGGAGAATGAAAACATACATCTTTGTAATTATGGTTTAATTCTTTCAAATTGCCATAGCTCTGGGTAGTGTGATGGATGCCCTCAAGGTTTTTCATTATTGTCCTTTCAGAACTCAGTAAAAATTCAGATGGTAGGTCAGAAGGGGATGGTTTGCAGTCACTTCATGCTTCTCAAGTTTCAGCTACAAACAGGAGAAGTGGACAAGCTTCTGATGATTGAATATTGGAAGGAGCCTGATGAATTTAGAAAGTAGATGCCTTT